>JAVTVY010002977.1:0-34476 GCA_036873755.1 Hanleya hanleyi | reverse complement strand
ATGAAGCAGGCCGATTTCCTTGTATTGTGTTCATATCATACATGTAGATAGTTATTTAATAAAGCTCTTTACATCAGTATGACCTGTTATTGTAATTATTGTATTATCTTGACCTCTGTATTATCCAAATGCAGTGATACACCCCTTTCAGCAATATGACTGGTTATTGTAATTATTGTCTCAACCTTGACCTGTATATTTGTCCAATTGCAGTGATACAGCTCTTACAACAGTTTGACCTGTTATCACGGGGTGATGTACCTGTAGGGACTAATGGTCCTGTCTTATAGTCAGAAAAAATTGAGCACCGGCTCTGTGTCTTGCTAACACAGCAAAAGATAGAGTTCGTACACGACAAGAAAGAGGTCTGAAACTTCCTTCTTTAGAGTGTCCAGGTTTCTGTGTTTTTAATGTTCGCGTATAGTTGCAGGTCTGATGTGTTTAAGTTACATTTCCATTTATCTAATTTTATGCGTGTTTTCGTTCATTTTCCAGTGGCACTACTTTTGTGCTCAAAATATGTCGTCTGCTAAACCACAGATTTTGAGAGGCGCATGTTGAGTGATTTTGTGGGACTAACTCATTCTCATTAGAAAGCGTGTTTGAGCAGTAATTTAGTATTAAATAATACCAGTATAAGTGTAATTCATTGTAGAAAACAATGGGATATTTCACTTTGCCTGTATTCATTTACATTTTCATGAAATATGTGTGTTGAGTTACAGTTTGGAATTTTCGCCATTTAAACTTACCCCTCAAGACCCTCTGCATTATCTTTTATGGTAAGTTTCTAAAATCCAGTGGTGGTCAAATCATTTACGTAATAATTTCCCTGTATTCAGAAATGTTTTCTTTCCATTCTGCTTCTGAAATATTCATGGAATGTTGCAAGCATTTCCCCCTGATCTACAGAAAGAGCTCTGCATATCGCAGACACGCTGTGTTTGAAAATGTAAGGTGACAGGGGAGATAACCAAATAGAACTGTAATATACTAGGAGTGTACTGGCAGTAGGAGGTACATGTATATAATATGATGCCATGGGAGGATACATCCCAGCATAGCTCCAGTCCATCTAACCATGAGGATTTTACATTGTATCTCAATACTCATTTTTACCCCTCGGCCAGTTTTGGTCATGGGGTATTGTCATCTTGAACATCCGTCTGTTCGTACGTCCGTACGTCAGTACGTGATCGAGATAGCCGGAAAACGGTTCCACTGAAGAATTCCAAATTTGGTATGCTTATTTTCCTAGTCAAGGACCAGAAGCCTATTGAATTGGGAACTGATTGGGTGGAAACCTTGGCGGCCATCTTTAATTTTATGCAAAATGGATAATGATCCATATCTCGGAAACCATTCAACTGTTCAATACGAAAGTTAGTATACATCATCGATACATCAAGCAACTTTCAATGAATTACCAAACCGGCTTTTCTGATTAGCTGAAAATCCTGGAGGCCATCTTTAATTTATGCAAAATCGATAATGATACATATCTCTGTTACCATTCAATTGTTTTATATGAAAGTTGGTATACATCATCGATGCATACAGATATTTTAAATTGGGACCTGATTGACCGAAAACCTTGGCGGCCATCTTTAATTTATGCAAAAACTTTAATGATATATATCTCTGATATCATTTAGGTGTTCTATACCAAACTTGGTATACAGCATCGATGTATCAAGAGACTTTCAATTAATAACCACATCAGTTCCTCTGAGTGGCGGGAAGGATGAGCGACCATCTTAAATTCATGCAAAATCATTAATGATCTCTATCTCTTATACCGTTCAAGTGCTCGATGTAAAATTTGGTATACATCATCGATGCATCAAGAAACTTATGTAATACCGGTTTCTCTGATTGGACGGAAACCTTGGGGGTCATTCTAATTGCAAAATTTTTGCTTGGTGTTCCTGACATCTTGGTTTAAATTGAATACATTATGAATGTACCCAGAGCCAAGGGGTTTTCAGATGCGCAGCTTCGTAATGTTATTTACTGCTGAAGGATATGCTTTCTATTATCTGAAAAAAGTGAAAAATTTGACAAATATTGGTAACATGCAGTGAAGACATTATTTTATCATTTCATCAGGTTCGTTTCATAATAAATGTCTGTCCCAGCGGTCACAAGTTATTATTTTCTTTTAATATATATATATGTGTGTGCAATTACACTAATGCACTAGAGATCCTTGTTGAGAGAAATGTGTGAGACCACAAGTATGGCTCTTCTCCATGGGATGGAACATCAAAGAGTTAATGCAATTATTCCAACAGCCTGTTTTACATTTAAATAGCCCCATTTCAGTGCCTAAGGCTCTAGTATTGTAATTATTGTCACAACCTTGACCTGTATTGTTCAATTGCTGTGATACAGCTCTTTACATCAGTATGACCTGTTATTGTAATCATTGTCTCAACCTTGACCTCTCTATTGTCCAATTGCTGTGATACAGCCCTTACAGCAGTATGACCTATTATTGTCGCAACCTTGACCTCTTTATTGTCCGATTGCTGTGATACAGCCCTTACAGCAGTATGACAGGTTATTGTAATTATTGTCCCAACCTTGACCTCTCTATTGTCCAATTGCTGTGATACAGCCCTTACAGCAGTATGACCTATTATTGTCTCAACCTTGACCTCTCTATTGTCTGATTGCTGTGATACAACCCTTACAGCAGTATGACAGGTTATTGTAATTATTGTCACAACCTTGACCTCTGTATTGTCCAATTGCTGTGATACAGCCCTTACAGCAGTATGACAGGTTATTGTAATTATTGTCTTAACCTTGACCTCTGTATTGTCCAATTGCTGTGATACAGCTACAGCAGTATGACCTTTTATTGTAATTATTGTCTCAACATTGACATCTCCATTGTCCAATTGCAGTGATACAGGTCTTACAGCAGTATGGCTGGTTTATTCTACTGGGCGCTGTGGCCGCAGTCTTCATTTGGAATAAATTTGAGAAGAAATACCGGCAGTGGCAGCAGGGTAAAGAAGAGAGTGATCTGAAGAAATATGGTGAGACCATTCTGCATAGCATTATCTCAGTGTCTTATTGTCTCAACGGCTTTCTGTCTCAGTGTCTCATGTCTCAAATACTAATTGATTTCCCCAGTACATGAACATATGTAGTAATGCAAGATTTCTATAATATGCTCTGCCAACAGGCCTGTAGCCAAGGGTGGTTTTCTGGGTTCGGGCGAACCCCCCTTTCGGAAATATTATATATTTTTCTCATATAAATGCCCTTTTCAAACTGAAGCGAACCCCCTATTTGCCCCTTTTTCCATACAGCGAACCGCCTGATGTGCCCTTTTGGAGTGAAGGAGAACCACCCCTCAGTAAATCCTGGCTATGGCCCTGGCCAAAGCTGATTGATGTAGACAGCTTCCACTCTTGATATGATCATTAATTACCTGTAGTAACTCTAGCGATTTAGTGGAGTTCACCTGAGCTGACAAAGAAATAGTTGAACCATCTATACCATGTGGTTGTTCTGAAGCAGATGATGAAGTATACAGTTACTGAGGGTGAACTGAAAAGCTTCCCAATGTCCTGTTAAAATGTCATAAAACAAGAACTTCTATAGTTGTTACAAATATGTGTGGTAATAGTTTTGTGTGTTATTGTTTTATTTTGAGTATATGAGAAGTCAAAACTTATACCACCAGAAAACGAGATCCAGAACTTTTAAAAATGACATCGCTTGCCTCCCGTTGTTTTTGGAACGTCATAACGTTATAGTGGTTCTCGCTCATTCATCCGACGTAACATGACGTCACATTTAAATAAAACTTGAATGAAGGAGACCGCTATAACGTCATAGCGTTCTACAAACCAAGAGAGACAAGCGATGCAAGTTTTCAAGACAGATTTATAACAGGATAACTTAAATATTGTTATTAGTACGATTTTGCAAAATATATTTGCCCCAAAAACGTATAAAAGTTATGTCACATTAGAAAAGATGTATATATATATATACATTTTTAATAAAATTAAAAATTTTGCAGTTCACCTTTAAACCAGGTTAGAGAGAACTACCTCTCTAAAATGGAGGTAAAAAAGTGTGTTTCTGTAAAATAAATTCTAGAATATATTGAATGGAGAGACATCCGCCATAGGTAACCATGGACATATATATGCACCTCAGATGATATTGAATAAAGAAATTGTCATCTATCTCATTTGCATAAGAATAGATTCTGTTTTTTTTCTGTTAACAATTAGACCATGTACCGGTACACTTTCATTGGAAAACCGCAGTTAGGACATTTTTTACCTGCAACTAGAGAGGTAGTTCTCTATGACCTGACAACTAATGAAGGTTCCCCGTCACACCAATAGTAATCATTGTTGAATACGGTACAACTGTAGGTCAGTTATGTTTGGCTGGTATCAACAGTTTGATTCAGGGTCAGTCACTGACTCACCTACACCTGCCCGACGGACATCTGCACCCCGCAAGGACACCAAGCATCCAAACAAACAGGATACCAAGCCCCATCATCTCTATCTCATAGAGTCACCTCATCCCATAAATTTTGAATGCTTGTAGGATTCCACACTCATGCAATGCAACACCTAAACCTACAGGCCTAGCTTTTTGTCCACTTCCATTTGGATACCCATAAACACTGTGGACGGGTATCCAAAGTAGTGTATAATTTTAACTTTATTGAATTCTATGGTTATTGTGTTTGTTTGTCATTTTTTGATGGGTATCCAAATGTATATTGGTACATTGTATTTGTGGGTATGTTTACGAGTATCGAATACTTGGATACCTGCCGAAAAGCAGGCATGCCCTATATATTGTGATGCTTCCTCTTAACATCCATGTATTAGTATGATACTGAGAGAAGAAAGGGCTCACAGGCTGGACTCATTTAATGCATTCTAATATTGCCCTTTTCAATTTTATCATTGTTTAGTTCATTTGAGTGCTTGCTATTTGATGAAAATGCAGTCCTTGTTCTTGTTTCAGATCGAAATACTGCTCAGCAAAGGTTGGAGTCCATGGAGCGTGCCCGACAAAGGTTACAAGAACAGTATGACAGCCAAGCTGACAAATATGCTGAAAAACAGAAACAGGTAGACACATGTTCATCTCCTCTTACATGCTTCCAGCAGACATGGCAGACCATTTTGTTATTTAATTACCTCACATTGTTGTATCAGTGGAGATAGGAGCTTGATTTAGGTAATCAATCTCTTGCCATTTGGTAATATTTGTCATAGATGTTAATCTTAGTGATACTGATACTGAGGCAGCATTACATTGTTAATGTGATTATAGCTCATGAAAAATTCATATTTCCTTACTAAGGATCGGTCAAGATTTAAAATTTTAACTGGGCTCTTAACAGATCCCAAGTTTATTTTTGATACGGAGAGCATTGATCACCCTTTTTTGTATGAATCAAGTCTGGAATGTAATGCCTCATCAGTATCAATAAGATTAGCATCTAATGGCAAATATTGCCATTCTGAAACAAAAATGTGTTTTCCTTATTTCTTTACAGTAAATTTGATCATGCTTGATTTTCCATTTCGGGCAACCTGTTCGGGGCGCCCCCAACACGTACCCCTCGACATGATTTTCGGGCAAATCCAGCTAGGCCTGAGGCTAGTTGGAGACTGGATAGTCGGCACAATGCTTCCCTATGAAAGATGCTACTCTCGGTCAGTGTCCTGCTGTACTGACCTTCATATATTTCGAAGGTTACAGATGTAAAAATGTGACTAGCAGTCCTATTTTCTTTGAACACAATCTAAGGGACAGCTGCCTTTATCTGGTCTTCATGATTGGCACAATGTTAACTTGTGAGAGCTTCCAAGTCAAGTTCACCCCAGACTGACCTTGATCTATTTTCTGAGGTACTAAAGTGAACAGCATTGTGAACTCCGCATCTCAAGAACAGAGTGACTCGAGAATGGATAGTTGGCACAATGCTGCCTTATGAAGGCTTCTAGGTCCTGTTCACTCTATACTGACCTGGACCTATTTTCAAACATCACCGATGTCAAAATGTAAATAACAGTCCTATTTGCTTGTGAGCACAATATCTACGGGACAACTTGACCTTGTCTTTCTTTGACCTTGGCACAATGCTTGCCTCCAAGTCACTCTGACTGAGTTATTTTCAAAGGTGATAGGTCAAGATATGAATAGAAGTAATATATCCTTGTGAACAATATTTGTACAACTCCATACACTCTTGAGCTTTAACACAGTTATTGCTGCCTCATATCCACCTTTATGCAAAGTTCATTCAATCAAGAGAATTTTAGTAGGGACGGTAACATGTCCTTTCAGACAGGCTGTCTGATGAGTGAAATGCTAGTGCTAGCTAGTCAGCTTGTCCATCTTGACCAAGTACTTGACAGTGACCAGCTGGGAACCGATAGCTACACATGGGGAAATTTGCCTGTAAATTCATGATGTCATAATGGCCAAATCATTCATAAATGAAATGTAGTTTTCAAATTTATGACCAAACAATGTTGTAAAATATGTTATTTTAACATTCAGTTAATTTTTCATGAGTTAAAAGGTTTGCAAAAATTTAATGCACACACAAATAAATAATAGTTAATATAATCTGTGTAGGCCTAATGGTTGGAGTCGGATTGTTTGTGACTCGCCTCGTGGGGCTTCCGGGGATTGACCTGGGATGTTGTTGTGCATACCGCAGGTCATGATAAGAATAGGCCTCAGCTCCTCAGACAGCTTGTCGTAAGAGGCGACTAACTGAGGCACCTGTGGGTTCCCGGGTGTGAAAAGGAATAGGACCCTACCCGTGTGGTTCCCGGGTGTGAAAAGGAATATGACGCAACATCGTGATATGACTGAAATATAGTTGAAAGCGACGTTAAATCATATTCACTCACTTGTTTGTGACTCATCACTTTGTTGTTACTGTGACATTGATGATGAGTTGTTGATGTTGCAAATATCAGTTGGTAACTCTGGAGTTTTGATATTGTTCATCCAGGGTGGTCTCCCTTCCATCATCATTGCAGTCATCTGTACAGTGACCACATAATTTTGGGGAATCGTTCCACTGGAAAGTGCCAGTGTCAAATTATGATGATAATCATCTGTACATACCATTTTCAATGCTTACCTACTGGATGGTTCAGTAGTGTGCTGTCCTGTGAGGTTCTTGGGCATGAACAGAATAGGATACCAGGCAATAGAATAGGTTACCAGGCAGCTTACCATGAGGGGCATCCATAATTAAAGTATGTATGCCCAAAATCTAGAATTTTTGACCACTGGTGCCCTGTTTAATGTAGAATTTAACCTAAATACATTTTGACACCCCCTCCCCCCCTCTACGTGGAGTGGACGCGTACTTAATAGATGCCCCCTGGCCTAAGAGGTGACTAACCTGGGTGGCACTGACAAACATGGAATGTCAATCAAGGTGCACAAGATAATGGAGTTCCTTGACCTCAATTAGTATATTTTGCAAATTATATGAATGAATTTCAATCAGCTTGTTTATTAAGTCAGATTTATTTCTTATGTGATTCCTTGTGCCAGACTAAAAATGAAAATGAAATCTGCCCACCCTCCCCACTTCCCTGGTGAATGGTTGAGGACAAAGGCCCGCAAAGTAAGAGTTTTGGGGGATGTGGACGGTGGTATTATGGTGAAGTGTCAAAATATGGAGTCTCTATGGCCCATTTCACGTCACGTAAGTAACATTTTCATTCCTTTTTTGAAGTTTGCTCACTCACCCAGACAAGAGGAAAAATACTTCACAGCTACAACCTCATAAGTATATAAGAGTAGTATCCTACCTTCTATATGAGAAATGTTACAACTCTTTTCATTCACTTGATTAGTTCACAGAGCTTGATTTGTGCTCTGTCACGTAAGTAACGCAGAGAATTAGGCATTTTCTCCATTTTCTTCTTCTGATTAAAAAGCGTCTGATTTGATTGGGAAAATCTACCCAATTGATGATATATATTCTTGGTATGAGAGTGAACAAGCACACAATAGACATGTTTTTTGGCATATTTATTTTAAGTGCGTTCTAATAATTAATTAAGCAACACTGATAGTGTCACGTAAGTAACAAAAAAGCGTCACGTAAGTAACATATGACATAATGAAATGTTATGGTGAGGGTATTCTAGTAGTCCACATTGCTTCTCTGGATGTACCCGGAGGCATTATAGTAGACAGTAGAATTTAGTATGTATTGTACATTGTGGTAATGAATTTATCCAATGAAATGCGGAGTCTATACTCGATCATGATAATGTGTTGCCAGAGATAACGATGTAGTGTTGAAAGCATGAATTAAAATCTTTATACTGCCGTACTGTATCAGGATTATTATTTTCAGCATCTTTATTTCAATGTGCAATAAACAGACAGCTGCATCTGTTGCAGTACCGTACTACAATGTACATGCACAAGTACATTGTATTTACTGAGTTACTGTGTGAAGATGATGAAGAAAGGGCTACAGATACATGTACAGACAGAAAGCAATGTGGATTGGAACATCATCACCATAACTTTTCAAGTATTGTAATACCATCCATTAAGAAAAATGCAAAAAACATGGCTAGTGTGTGGTTCTTCAATCACATACATGTACTAAAGAATCTATATCATATTGTGGAGATTTCCTCCATCAGATCTGGTGATCTAAAGGTGATTTTTAATCAGAAGAAGACCCTTTAGTCATGTTAGTGTTACTAATGTGAAAGAGCACAAATCTAGCTCTGTCATCTAATCAAGTGAATGAAAGATGTAACATGTTCCATTTAGAAGGTACATGAAGGATACTACAATATATTTATGAGATTGTAGCTGTGAAGTTTTTCTTCCCTTTTGTCTGGCTGAGTGAGCAAACTAAAGAAAATGAATAAAAATGTTACATGAAGAGAAATCCCACAGATAATGATCTGATATACATTTGCACATTAACTAATGTAGTTGAATCCAGTTCCCATACTTCACCTGTTTTGTTCACCTCATGTATACCATAAACAAGTACAGTTTGTGATGCTGGACTGAGGGACCGAATTCTCCAAGTAACATTAGTCTGTCAGAATTCAACAATTTCAGGGTATTTTGAGCTGTCACTCGAGTATAATCTTTTCTCTTCAGTATTTCATGTTTCCAGATATTATTGTATCTTTTTATCATCCTTGAAGGATAGTCAGTTTGGAACATGGTAGCTACAAAAGTGATCAGAATGCTTATAATGATTAGGTTACTTACGTGACAAAAACTGATTTTTAGTCATTTCTCCTTGATTCTTGAAAACTTATCTCAGTTATCTGTCCTACAGATTCCATATTTGAAACAAACTAGCTTTAGAAATGTAGTTAAATTTTGACTGATTTGCTCTCCCTTTTCCATGGCTAAAAATTTCAACAAATCTGTCACGTAAGTAACAAATGAAATTTCTTACAATATTACTATGTTTTTGGGAAAATGGAATAAGAAGTGTACATTTTCCTATTATATATTGTCGAAACATTCCTTTCTCATGATGATGGACATAAAATTTCTCACATAATTCTAATTATTTGTCAGTTTTGATCTATTTACAATAATAATGTGAAAATGCTAATTTTGAGTTCAGAATTTTCACCTGTCGTTAAGCCTCATAAAAATAACCAGAAACTATTCTACCTGAAAAATGAGTATCAAGCATGTTTCTTGGGATATTGACTTAAGTTATCATGCATAGGTGATAACATTAAAACCAAATTATTTTTTTGGAAAAATTGGCTCTCTGTTGTGAAATGGGCCAAATATATAACCCCATGCTTTATATAAAACCACAACAAGGCGTGAAATGCACTTTGGGTGAATCGAGAAATAACGGTTTATCGCCAAACAAAATACATCAGCATATTCTATGCATATTCAAATATCACTTTATATATTCCTGTCGTCAAATTAGTAAATTTGTGCAATTTTTTTACCTTTGCCGCGCGATTCAAAATCCAATGTAACTGTCCATCCATCTAGGAACAGCGCGATTATGGCGGGCTTCGTTCTCAATTCTGATTGGTCAGTCATGTCAGCTGATCGGTGTGTGATCTCTCTTGCCGGAGGCGTGTCGCGACTGACCAATCAGAATTGAGAACGCAGCCCGCCATAATCGCGCTGTTCCTAGATGGATGGACAGTTACGTTGGATTTTGAATCGCCCGGCAAAGGTAAAAAAAAATTGCACAAATTTACTAATTTGACGACAGGAATATATAAAGTGATACTTGTAGAATATGCTGATGTATTTTGTTTGGCGATAAACCGTTTATTCCTCGATTCACCCAAAGGGCGTTTCATGCCTTGTTGTGGTTTTATATAAAGCATGGGGTTATATATAGAGATCCCATATTTTGACACTTCACTGTAATACCACCGTCCACCCCCCCCCCCCAAAAACTCTTGTTTTGCGGGCCTGTGGTTGAGTACAAGCCATAAGTAGCCATCTTCCTTCACTGACGGACTGATCTGGCTGGAAGAGTGATGTCCTCTGTGCAGATCTGGACTGATGAAATCTATTTCGTGCACAAGTTAATTTTAATGATGATATTGTGATGATTCTTAAAACATTAGAAAAAAATTCAATCGGAGAAAATAATATTAACCAAGATGTAGACATCTCCATGAGTCTGTGGGCTGCTGTCTACCTTAAGGACCTTAAAGTGATCGTAAACCCTCAAATAAAGTTTCCATCAAATGAAAGACCATTGCAAACAGTGTGAGAAAATGTTTATTTAATTATTTTACGATTTTATTACACGGAGTAAACTGCAATTAAAGCATGATATTCTATGGTGGTCTGTTGCAATCATATCTAGGTCTAGTGACGTCACACTGTCTTAATACATATATTTCAAACTTTGTATGCACTTTCCAGTGTTTGATTCAAGCTTAAGGTGTGTATACTTTAAGTTTCAACACAGACTCACTGTTCCAATGTGCATGTTTCACCAAAATCTGGGAGACGGTGACTCATGAGTTTCAAGTCAATTTGAATCTTGCATTTAATTTCCCAGATTTTGGTACATGCACATTGGAACAGTGAGTCTGTGTTGAAACTCAAAGTATACACAGTAGTGAAACCCTCAAAAAACCTGACGGTGCATATCTGCAAATTATTGAGCAGCTTCCATGGAAGTTCCAAAGTTGTCAATCAATCATCATCCGAACGCATCCATGGCACGATCATACGCAGAAACTTCTGCTCGTAGCCATGCGGTAACGGGTGCTATCTGAGTGTAATAGGGCGTTTCCCAAATGATCACATCCGACTGGTCCCGTTACATCCGACATCGGTGCAATCACATTCATACAACGAAGACACACCTCCAGAAAGCGATCGATTGAAATGATCCCATGGTGGGCCTCGAAGTGCCCCCATCACAAAATAAAAAGCATATCATTTTCCTGTGGTCTGCCGCCGATTTTATTTTGTTCTCAAATATGTTAGGCCGTTTGTTTCTTAAGATAAACAAAGAAGCATGCTCCACTAGAGTGAGAAATAAAATAGCTAATTTGCACAACTTCGTTTTGGTCTCGCAGAGACTCCCCCAGTCTTGCGCCTCGTGAAACTGACATGTTTGCATGTGTGAGAAATATTTGAATACAGATAATTTCATTGGTTCGTTTAAATGGGGCCAACATTTGACCTCATGCTTTGGGAACAACTTTCGAACTGGATTATCTCCCTCTAGATAGATGGCACCGTGTGAAATACTTGCCGAATCACAGCAGAAACCTAAGGGTAGTGTTAAGTGAAATGCCCTTAGAAAGCTAAGATGTCAATCAATTAGCAGCTCTGAGATATCGTCTGGACAAATTTGGAAAAAAAGATGGACAGACGGGCACATTGATAGACAAAGTTATTCCTGCATGCCCATGGGGATATAAAAACTGAGATGGTGTCCTAGTTTTCTGTGTATGACCCTCGAGTCCTTAATGTGGTCATTGCCCAATGAGGTGAAAATATTATCACACATGAGAAGACTTTTCATGAAGTTAATGTGATCGTAAACCCTCAAGTAAAGTTTCCTTTAAATGAAACTACTGCATGGATCTTTCTCAAATTTGGTACACAGGTTCCCCTTGGAGTCTAGTTGTGCAAGATACCTTTTCTGGTCCGATTCGAAAATCCAATATGCCCACCAGGCAGCCATCTTGAATTTCCCCATGAAACCTTGTTATCACGATTTCTCAGGAACTACTGCATGGATCTTTCTCAAATTTGGTACACAGGTTCCCCTTGGGGTCTAGTTGTGCAAGATACCTTTTCTGGTCCGATTCGAAAATCCAATATGGCCACCAGGCAGCCATCTTGGATTTTGGATTTCCTCATGAAACCTTGTTATCACGATTTCTCAGGAACTACTGCATGGATCGTTCTCAAATTTGGTACACAGGTTCCCATTGGGGTCTAGTTGTGCAAGATACCTTTTCTGGTCCGATTCGAAAATCCAATATGGCCACCAGGCAGCCATCTTGGATTTCCTCATGAAACCTTGTTATCACGATTTCTCAGGAACTACTGCATGGATCGTTCTCAAATGTGGTACACAGGTTCCCCTTGGGTTCTAGTTGTGCAAGATACCTTTTCTGGGCCGATTCGAAAATCCAATGTGGCCACCAGGCAGTCATCTTGGATTTCCCCATGAAACATTGTTGTCGTCATTTCTCAGGAAGTACAGTATGGATCTTTCTCAAATTTGGTACACAGGTTCCCCTTCAGGTCTAGTTGTGCCAGATATCTTTACTGGTCCGAATCGAAAATCCAATATGGCCACAAGGCGGCCATCTTGGATTTCTCCATGAAACTTTATCACGATTTCTTAGGAACTACTGCATGGATATTTCTCAAATTTAGTACACAGGTTCCCCTTGGGGTCTAGTTGTGCAAGATACCTTTTCTGGTCCAATTCGAAAATCCAATATGGCCACCAGGCAGCCATGTTGGATTTCCTGATGGAACTTTATCGTCATTTCTCAGGAAGTACTGCATGGGTCTTTCTCAAATTTGGTACACAGGTTCCCCTTGGGGTCTAGTTGTGCAAGATACCTTTTCTGGTCCAATTCCAAAATCCAATATGGCCACCAGGCAGCCATCTTGGATTTTTCCATGAAACTTTGTTATCATCATTTCTCAGGAAGTACTGCATGGATATTTCTCAAATTTGGTACACAGGTTCCCCTTGGGGTCTAGTTGTGCAAGATACCTTTTCTGGCGGGCGTCCGACAGGCGGCCACATTGGATTTTCCCATGCAACTTGGTTAGCATGATTTCTCAGGAGGTACTGCAGGGATCTTTCTCAAATTTGGTACTTAGGTTCCCCTTGGGGTCTAGTTGTGCAAAATACCTTTTTCGGTCCGATTCGGTAATCCAATATGGCCACCAGGCCCCCATCTTGGATTTCCCAATGAAACTTATCGTGATTTCTCAACAAGTACTGCATGGATCTTCCTCAAATTTGGTACACAGATTCCCCTTGTTGCCCAGTTGTGCAAGATACCTTTTTGGTCCAATTCGAAAATCCAATATGGCCACCAGGTGGCCATCTTGAATTTCCCCTTGAAACTTGGTTATCGTGAATTCTCAGGAAATGTTTCATGAATCTTTCTAAAATTTGATACACAGGTCCCACATGGGGCCTAGTCATGTGCAAGATACCTTTTTGATCCCATTCGAAAATCCAAGTTACGTTTCAAATTAATACGGTAGAGTCGGCGGATCAAACGGTGGGGCATATTCTATATATTGACTATAGAGAATATCCATACCTTCGCCTTCCATATCAAGGAGTTCAAATGATTCGGAATTGAAATGGATTTCCTCAAATTTTAACTGAGTTTTCTTTTAGTCCATGCAGTTGCAAGTGAACTGCCCCACCCTTTCGTTTGCCGGCGGGTCGGCTACATGAAGGGACGTCACTCTTGTGACACAACGTCACAACTCGACAACTGTAGACTACTGCATGTTTCGATCCAAGGGAGATAATCAGGATTCAGACACTTTCAAAGTTTCAACATTACTGCGCGGACCGGATCCCTTCAGTATTAAGTATTGTACCATCTTAATATTTTCGAGCATGGTATCTTAAAAGAGATATCTCAAACTAGCCCAGTAAACAGAACAGAATTAGCATTCGTTCCTAATTATAAAATCTTAAGTACTGTATGTTTCATAGCTCATGCCAAAGTGTCAAAGAGATTTGTCTTCGCTTCCAGTACCCAATGATGACAAGTGCAAAAAAAAAAAAAAAAAATTATACAAAACGAAGACTAACGATGCTCCGTACATATACATTCACTTTCAGACTAACTTTGCTCATTTCTCTTGTACTATAACAACCGACATAAGAACAGTTTCTATATCTTGAAACTCCTGAAACTTAGAAAGATTATATCTTGGTGTTTTCCAGTGTCCCTTTTTCGATCTTTTTCGCTCAGATTCAAAATTCTGTAAAATTACAAATCAATCGTTCGTTCTTAGTAACAATGGACAAAAAGATCTTCTTGTTTAGCTTACAATTATCAGACAATGGTGGGTGCCAAGATCCTTCAGGATCTCTCGTTATGGGTTCTAATGATTTTCCCCAGAGTTAGTGCCTCTTATCTTCAATGTATGCTTGAGCAGCCCCAGGATGCACTGCTGAAAACACTAGATGCTCAGATGCTATCGGAGCCATTTTAGACCACTCTCATGCAGACATGTCAGATGAATCTGTCTGATATGTATGATTTATGTATCTTTTTTGTGACTAACAGAATTTTTTTTATTGAATCTTGTAATATATATATCAGACATACAAAAAGACATTACAAATATGGGCGATTCGCTGTTCTCTGAATACAGCCAACATCTGTCTAATTGCTGTCTTCATCAAGACATCATGTATTAATTCAGATGATGTCGATGGTTGATGTTGTTGTTGTTAGATTGATGTACAGTACCCAAATACAGTTTAGAACGGGAACGAATGAGAGTGACGATTTTTAACCTAACCGGAACGCTCGAAATCACTGCACAGATCCTTCTCGGCGCAGGAAAAGACGACCCCTATCCAAAAGCGAGAATCTCCATCACAAAAGCGCTGTGCAAATATCTGGACAACATCGGCATATTACAGCGAATTGCCGGTGAAGTCAGCCCTGATCCTTGATCGAAACCCATCGATCATACGTAGTACAGAGAGTTAATACAGTAGTGTTCTAGTACAGAGAGCTGAGTTTATACATAGTGTTATCCGTGTCAAGTGCGACACTCAGATCAAGGATCAAGGATCAAGTACGTGAAAGAAATCAATACTGGGATGACATGATGTTAACATCATGACAACCCGATTCTGTCACGATGTTAACATGATGATAACCCGATTCTTGTCCTGATCTTGTCCCGGTTTTGTCCCGGTCTTGTTACAAGGACGACATCGGGACAACTTCGGGACAGCATCGGGACGACATCGGGACGTCATGTTGTTATCTCCAAATTACAATCGTCTACGTGACATGTGAATACGGAGGCAATTGCGTTAATGTTTACACTCGTTTTGGTTCGTTTCGGTTCGGTTATTAAAATATGACCGCAAAAATTTCAAACCGGAACGAAGTTTGAACGAATTATGACCAGAATATGAACGGAGTTTGTCCGAAAGGAAATAACCGAAACGAAATGAACCTGTGACGTTCGAGCGGTCAGAAAACGTCTATCTTTGCGGTGTACACAAGACTTGAGGCGGCCTGGTCTCAGGCCCCTGTGACAAATTGCCAGGCTGATGTGAACGCAGTCTCGTATGACTGGAATTGGCCAACGAGGAAGGTCCGATTCAACCTGTCACCTTGTCTGGATCGAGGAGGTAGGATGGGAGGGACCTGTAGAAACAACCAAGGCAATAATAAAGTAATAATATTGTATTCTGCAATGTACACAGCTCTGTACGCGCACAATACCTGTAATAAAGATCCCTACTCTAGAGGTAGTTATCGTTAAGTGTTATCTTTATCTTAAAGAGAAAGACTAATAATATACAATATATACAAGAGACCCTATCTATGACGCGTCACGGCCCAGTCTCGTCCAGACTGGCTCTCGTCGTGGTATGGTACGGCGTCTCTGGTTCCTCTCCGGTCGTAGGCGTAGCCCCGGACTGTATGGAACGTCTACCGTGTCTAAGGTTACACGGCCCAGTTCATCTAAGCGTTGTTAATCGTCTCTGGAATCCTCTCCGTATCACTGCCTCTCCTGGCAGTAGCCTTCGGCGGCGTCGGTCTGTACAGCACACCACAGCGTCTTTGGCGGCAGCCCCTTTCGGCTCGGCAGACCTCACGTCTTCGGCGGCCCGAATTCGGCGGCGACCCCTTTCGGCTCGGCAGACTTCACGTCTTCGGCGGCCCGATTTCGGCGACCCGTCTTCGGCGACCTGACTTCGGCTCGGCAGGCCTCACGTCTTCGGTGGCCCGAATTCGGCGACCCGTCTTCGGCGACCCGATTTCGGCGACCCGTCTTCGGCTCGGCAGACCTCACGTCTTCGGCGACCGAATTCGGCGACCCGATTTCGGCCCTCATGGCGTTGACCCAAGGATGAGTTAATAGGCTCAGATTGTCTGCATATATATGTGGTAATAATACCCTGGTCTCGGAGGTGTATTATTACCTTACAGGGTAATATCAATTAATATCAATGATTTGTAATAGAATTCAAAGACTTGCGGCACAGCATAATTCGAGCCCTGCGGCAGTGTAAATATGTACAGTGGATGTAAGCTTGTGTTATCCGTCACCTCTAGCCGAGGCCTGTAGGTAACTAGTGTAGATGAGTGTGATTAGATCTATTCCGTCCCTAAGGCCGACGATCTTGTATGTGAGCAAGTATATGTAATCATGTAAAATGGTATTTGTGTGATGGGCTGCAATGTGGGATATTTGGTGCTCTGTATTCCCCGTTGATGGACATCTCGTCTTCAGATACTGTGCGTGTTAGTATCTTATCCCCGTCTGGCGGTTCGTCTCGTCATCAGATACTGTGCGTGTTAGTATCTATTATCCCCAAGCTATGGCTTAGCTCTCGGCTTTCCAACCCTTCGGTGGATGGTTCGGCGCTGTTTCGGCAGTCAATTCGGCACTTTCGGCGCATTTGCGGCGATCCTGTCTCTGTGCTCTCCCGCACGATGTGCACCCGCCGATCGTCTGGGACAGAATGCCGAACGTCCATTCTGTCCGTCTTATATAGGCTCTGGCTCCCAGAATCCATTGCGTGCCCAAACATGGCAGCCCCCATAAAGCGAAAGTATAGACTCAGGTGGTGTTGGATGCAGAGTTCGACTTCTCTCGCCCGGTTTTGATGCAAGATGCGTGTCAGGGATATTTACACGTCACTCGCTGAAAGTTTCAGCGCACAGTTAATACAGGTAAGTCGAATATCCACCATTATCGGTCCATTCACAATGCTATTTAGAATGTCAGCGTAGAACGAAAATGACATTCTTCAGGTCACGGGCATTTTCGTCACACTACCCACGTCTTCGAAAACACGACGCCCTCGTCGTGGAGCTCGGCACAGCTACCAATCACAGGTGAGTAGAATTAACACGCAGCCTTTTATCCGAATGTGTAGATAGTCCACAGTATAATAACAAAGGCTTAAATACGGTAGAATTACATCAGACATTCCTCCCAGCGGTCTGCTGGGTCGTCACTAAAGGAGGAGACATCAGGTCCCTGCTTCACGGCACTGACCAAACACTGCCGAATTACATTAATCCCGATAACGCGTGGGGCGTCTAATTTCTCGACCTCGGGTCGTCCGCCGCGGTTCTGTCTCGGCCTCGGCCGGGGGTAAAGCTTCCGTCTCGAGATCCAATGGTGATGCAGACAGCAAATCAACCTCGAAATCGGCAAATCTCCGTGGTCGCCGTATCTCACGCCCGCCCCGGGTCAATCGAGGTCGCCGGTCAACAGTCGGCGTTCTGACGACAGTCGATGGTTCCATGGGGTAAGGAAAGATAGCCCCATGTCCGACACTATCATCTGATTCTACATCTCCATCGTCACCAGACGTTTCTCCTGACTCGCTGGTAGACATCTCACGAGCATAGAAAGGCTTCAGCTTGTCATGGTGAACAACCCGGAGACCTCCGTCCTCATCTGCAATGCGGTAGGTCACGTCCGTGAGAGCTTCCTTTATCACGTATGGTCCTGCCCAGCGGTCTCGTAGTTTCCGATTCTCTCCACGTCTTGGAGCAGAAATGTACAGATAAACCTGATCTCCAGGTTTATACTTTTGCGGAAAGGCCTTGCTATCATATACCCTCTTCTGGCGCCGCAGGCTCTTCCCAGTCACTTCTCGGGCGTTACGATGAATCTCGTCCATCTCGTCCCGTAGTTCTCCTACCCACTCCGTAGGTTCCACTTGCTGACGTGGAGGAGCTCCCAGTACCAAGTGAGACGGCAGGGAGACTTCCCTCCCGAACACCATCATATTCGGCGAGAACCCTGTCGTCTCATGGGCTGTAGCACGATAGGACATCACTACAAGCGGTATATGCAAGTCCCAGTCGCTTGGATGACGGTCAACACTGGCATGTAGCATTTGGGCTAATGTTCTGTTGAACCGCTCAATCATGCCATTTGATTGGGGGTGGTATGGCGTCGTCCTTGTCTTCCTCATCCCCAAAATTCGGCACATCCCTTTGAAGACACGGCTCTCAAACTGGTGGCCTTGGTCCGAATGGATCGCCATTGGAACACCGAACTTGGTCACATAGTGTTCCACCACAGCCTGTGCAACAGTAGGAGCTTCTTGATTGGGCATGGCAACGGCTTCGACCCAACGGGTAAAATAGTCTCCGATGACCGCAATATACTGGTTTCCACTGCCCGTCTCTGGCATTGGCCCAAGGATGTCAACTGCTATCCTCTCTCCCGGACAACCAGTCATCTGTCCACTATGTGGTCCTCGCGGTTTGCGTCCAGCCTGCTTTCTTCTGTTACATACATCGCAGCTTCGGCACCATTGGCGTATGTCCGTCTGCAGGCCAGGCCAGGTATAGGCCTGCCTCACCTTCGCTAAAGTCTTCTTTACTCCGAGATGTCCACCGGTGGGACCGTCGTGGCACTCTCTTAACACTTTACGGCGCAAGGAACGAGGTACAACCAGCAGTCGTCGCTTGACATTTCCACGGTCATCCACCCAACGTCTAACCAGCAGCGAATCGCAAATCTCCAACATATCGAAGGCACCCCACAGGCTCTTCGTGACGAGTCCGTACGGACTGACGTCTTCTCGGTTTGGTCGGCTACCTTGCCGCACCCAGTCGAGAACAGGTTGTAGGTCGGGATCTTCGGCCTGGGCTCGGCCGAACCCTTCGGTTGGCGACACCATCTCAATCACACGGGCGGCTGCCTGAACGTCATCGCTGCTTGATCGACCACACTGTTTGCATGGGATACGACTCAGTGCGTCGGCGTTACCATGTTTCCGACCCGGACGATGCTCGATGTTGAAATCGTAGACGCCAAGGGCCTGAATCCAACGGGCCAGCTGTCCCTCCGGTTCCTTGAACCGCATGAGCCATCTCAGCGAGCCGTGATCGGTGCGAAGCAAAAACTTCCGCCCAAACAGGTAGTGTCGAAAACATTTGACGAAATGCACAACAGCCAGCAGTTCTCTTCTCGTCACACAGTAGGCTCGCTCGGCCTTCGACAACACGCGGCTGGCGTACGCCACGACCTTCTCTTCTCCATCTATCACCTGTGACAAAACGGCCCCGATGCCAAAGTTACTCGCGTCCGTGTCCAGAATGAAAGGGAGCTTAAAGTCTGGCATAGCAAGCACAGGCGCGGTCGTCAGCTTGTCTTTCAGGGTGTCGAAGGCTTGCTGCGCTGTGTTGTCCCATATGAAGACTGTCTTCTTTTCAGTTAACTTATGCAGCGGCGCTGCAATGGTGGCAAAGTCCCGGATGAAACGTCGATAGTAGCTGCAGAGACCCAGGAAGCTCCGAATCTCGGTCTGCGAAACGGGTGGAGGCCAGTCTCGCACAGCACGGATCTTCTGTGGGTCAGTTCCAATCCCATTCTGTGATACTACGTGGCCCAGATAAAGGACTTGTCATGCCCCTATGACGCACTTGGACGGCTTGAGCTTAAGACCATGGTGTTTTAACCTCTAGAAGACCCCATCAAGACGCTGAATCATCTCGTCAAACGTCCGTCCAAAAACGATATCGTCAAGGTAAACGAGACACGTATCATAATGGAGTCCTGCTAGGATGGCTTCCATTAGACGCTCAAAGGTCCCGGGCGCATTGCAGAGCCCGAACGGCATAACTCGGAACTGGTACAGACCTTTCCTAGTTGCAAAGGCTGTCTTGCATCTATCTTCGGGGGACACTTCGACTTGCCAGTACCCTGACATTGTCAAGGGTACTCCACCAACTTGCACCTGCTAAAGAATCCAGAGAGTCGTCGATCCTCGGCAACGGGTAAGCATCCTTCTCTGTTATCTTGTTCAAAGCACGGTAATCAACGCAGAAGCGCATTTTTCCGTCCTTCTTTTTCACCAGAACTACCGGCGCTGATCACGGTCCACTGGATGGCTTGACCACTCCACGCTGTAACATGTCTTCAACTTGCTCATCGATCATTTCACGGGCGTGAATCGGCGGTCGCCTCGGCGGAATGCGGATGGGTGGTGCACTTCCAGTCTTTATGTGATGTTGTACCTTCGTCGTTCGACCTAAATCAGTATCGTCCTTAGCGAACAGGTCAGTATATCGGGTGACCAAATCTTCTACAGCCAGGGCTTGGTCTGTCTCTAGGCCTTCGCTGGATCGTCGAACCAGATCTGTAAGGTGGTCTGGACATGCGCTGGTCGGCACGGCGGGCCTCTGTCTACTAGGTTTCGCACGGCTCGGCTTCGACGCTTCGGCCGCACTCGAAACTTGGTCTTCCACTACTTCTACTTCACCCATACGACTGCACAGCATCCCGGCCTGGACTACAGTCGGATATGAGGACAAGTTGAGAAACCTCAGGGTGACTTCGCAGTCACGGTCAACCTCTGTGAGGACCCTGGCCACTATGGCTCCTGTCTTCTGGGTAAACTCCGGTTCGTTTTCGATCATCCCTACCTCGCCTGGTAGGCCCCCACGAACTTTTCCTGTTACAACGGCTTCGGCTCCAGCAGGAATAGTCACAGTCTCGGACACGGCTACACGGTAACAGCCTGCGCTCCCCACGACCTCGCATTGGATGTAGCGGCCACCGTACTTGACCCTGTGGCGCTCCGTGTCGATCTTGGTGCAGTGGGTGCTGAGGAAATCGTACCCTAGGAGAGCGTCCACTGTTAGATCTCCGACTATCATCTTCTGTGTTCGTGTGGTACCGTCTATAGTGATTTTAAAATCAGCTTCACCTTTCAGGGGCATCAGCGTACCGTCAGCCATACGAATACTAGCGTAAGATGGGCTACTCAAGGCTGGTCTGAGCCGCGGACTCAGCTGCTGGTATACTTTCTCGCTCAGGAGGGAAATCGACGCCCCCGTGTCAACACCACATCTTCACTGGCCCGATCTTGGCAGGCAAATAGAGTCCAGCTTCCCCGGAAGTATTAACCTTGGGAGGATTCTTGGGCGATCTCGGCGGTTTAGAGTCATCTGTTCTGGACACGTCTGGACAGTCCGCCCGGTAATGACCCTTTCTGCCGCACGACCAGCAAGCATTACTTCGTTCCCGATTCCCATACGTCCGTTGTTGACCTCTGGTGTATCTTTGTGGTTGTCGCCGTGGTTGAGGCTGAGACTTTCGCATTATTTCTTCCATCAATTCCTTGATCTGTTTTCTCAGGCGAGCTTCAGATTCTTCGTCATCCTCGGAGGTTGCGGCTATTCCCTCATCTTTACTAGGAACCGTGGACTTCGCGGTTGCCCAAGTCTTACGGCGTTGCGAGGACTTGAATGCTTCTACTTCTACAGCAGAGTGTACAGCTGCATCTAAGGTCTTCGGCCGCGTCTGCCATACAAGAAATCTAAGCTCGTCCCCAATAGCCTCCAAAAACTGATCCTTTGCCAAGGTATCCTGTACGTCCTCTCCGGCCTCGGGATAAGCCTGTTGTGCAAGCCGAACTAATGCCTGAGCTAAGCCCGGAAGATCTTCTGTCTTCTCGCGGTATCTGGATTTTAACTGCGCTTTGTGCAAATCTAGTTGATTCGGCGGGGCAAAACGCTTCTCCAAGGCATCCCTCAATCGTCCATAGTCAGCACTCCCTGGTTCTGATTTCAAGCTGGCTAAAAGCTGCTGGGCAGATCCTCGGAGGGCGACGGCCAGATATTGACCCCGTTGTGAGTATGTCCATCCGTTGATAGCAGCACAGTGATCGAAATGGGAGAGATAATCCCGTAATGGCGTTGTTCCATCATAGGTAGCAGCCTTTGCCGCAGTCAACATCGGTCGCCTCACCTCAATCGCAGGGGTCGAGGTTTGTAATGGCTGCCTCCAGCTCATGGGCTCATCTCGTCCTCTCTTCGGCGACGGTGGCGTCTGATCGCAACCCTGCTGCGATCCGGACATATATTCGGTTCGGCGGTAATCACCAACCGTTTCGGCAGCCCCACAACTCGCATTCGGCTCGGCGGCGTCGTTTTCAGTGTCCGGTCGTCTGATTGCCTCTCCTTCCCGCATCTGGCTGTCGGTGATTTTGGACATCTGGCTCGTTAGCATCGATACACTCGACTGGAACGTCCTGGCCATAGACCCGATGGTTTGTCGTAGCTCGGCAATCTCTTCCATTATCTCCACGATCGAATCGTCGTCACGGTGTTCGTATCGGCCCCCGAGACCGTGGTTATCAGAACCAGAGTCTTTAGGGGCTCGATAACTTCCATTCACGTCGGATAACACTTTAAATTAAGCCTAGAGCTCAAATTAACAAAAAATGAATCCCGTTTTGCGAGACATGAGAAAATATAAAATACCACATACCTTGAAATGGAATCTTTAGTACTTCCATTTCTGCTCTCGTTATTTATTATTTATTTTATTATCTAGCGCTGCAAAAGATCTCAAATGAACGAAGAAATAAATGTACAGTGAAATTTAAATGAAACATTGATTTGATGGACAGCGAAATCCGAATGGGAAGCGTACTACAATTTCAATCAATCAAAAATCGAAATGTAATCAGGTGGGTCTAACAAAAGGAAAAATAGTTGAGAAATACTTAATTAATATTATCCTGGATGGTATTAAAAAGATTCGTTCTCAACGAGGCGTACAAGGTACATTCCGAAGATGTTTTTCGTCCTCAATACAATTGTGTTGCGGAAACCTGTCGCTTATGTACGGAAGATATCACGGCAATGAAAAAATCTATTAGCCCATTCTTCCTAAATATTTACATAACACTAAAAATTTGTCTAGACTAATGTGATAACAAACGAGAAGAATGCAAGATAATTTTACCGATAGCACAGAAGAATATATAAGGTAAATATTCTGATAAAAAATATTATTAAACAATTTTAAATAACTTTTTCTTTTCTCATATTGCCGAATCTTATAAACAGTTCATAACAGATCATATTGTGGAACGCAAATAGAATACAGATCTAGAGTGAATGGAAGAAATTCTTGCATAAAGCGTTCACTTTTTGCACGAGAAAACCGGAATGTGAAATTGAAGACCGAATAGTTCCCTGCTGTTGACCTTGTTGTTTATCAGCGCGCGGACTTTGGGGAAAGCACTCTTTTCGTGCAGACGTCGCGAAAGATTTCATTCCAGAGCATATAAAATTATGTTTTTAGATCTAATATAAAGTTGATTGTAATAGAAAGAAGAAACATATATCTCTGTGAATCTGGGGATAATGAAGATCGATCTTCGTTATTTTCTTGAAGTTGGAAATCCATGACAAGTTGCCATTTTCAACTACTGTTCTCCTTTAAGGTGACCGACGATCGTTTACATTTATGAGGACGAACCGGAATGAACGCAAAAGGATGAACGGAGTTTGAACGAAATATAACCGAATTGTGTCGATAGCTGACAAGAAATGAAATACAAATGACAATATGTTTGATCACTATATCCAAACATGTACCATGCAGATGTTAGTTTTGACGCGCTGGAGACTCGACACGTGGGTGTGAACGTTACTCAGCGCCACAGGCCGTTTGGCCCCAGCATATCAGCTTTACGGATCAGAAAAATAACCTCAATTGTACAACATGTTAGTGCCAGGGTTTCCAAGTTACTTTGTAGGAATGGGAAGAGAATCAGCGGGTGAAAAAATCGGGACAAATAATCGGGACAACATCGGACCAACATAGTGACAAGATCGGGCTAGGCTTTGGTGTAAGACCTCCCATTGAAAAGGTAATATTCCAGACAAGAGACTGACAATACAACTTGCAGCAGATCCTTTGTCAATTATATTTCGTGAGTCTTACACCAAATCGTTGCCCAACATCGGGACAAGATCGGACCATGATCAGGTCGTCCTGATGCCGTCCCGATGTTGTCCTGATTTTTCAACCGGGACAAGACCAGGGCAAAATCGGGACAGCATGATGTTAACACGGTGAAAAGATCGGGACAAGATCGGGTCGATTTTTATTGAGTTCATTTCTTTCCTGTACTGTACATGTACATGTAACTTTCTGATCGTTAAACTTGGTGATGGCAATGACTTGGGCAGAATGATTTATCACTGCCCAATCTGTCGTTCGATATATACGTTTCCGTCACATAATCATGGGATCGTGGGAAACTAGGAGTCGATTGATAATTCTCCTTGGAAACATGGCAGCATATGCACCCATGCAGATATGTTCCTACCATGAGTGCATGTGCTGGAATGCTATTGACTGCTAAGGGGTAATTATAGAATGTCCGTGGCAATTGGGTCAGCAAAGTCGGTGTGCTGTCGAAACATTTGCCAACTGGCAAAAATATCAAAATGAAGAAGTCGCATTCCTGACCTGCACACGCTAAGTTTATAAAGTATTTCAATCCAATCTTAATAAATTAAAATCCTATATGCTTCTCTATCGTATATGGTCGCTACAGGATCTTATACTCGCCGATCTCCCTCTGTGTTCTGTGATGTCATGTCATGAAGATGCAGTGCTGCAAACGGACCAATCACATCCGTTTTAGTAGCGGCATTTCCACTCCCGAACTCGACGCTCGGCCTGACCGAGAAAAGGTGACATCGGCTCCCGCGCTGTTTCATGCCAGAAGTCTGGATTAAATGACATCAATTTAAAGAGGAATTATACTATCTATAAATGACAGCATTATGACAGGGGAAGTCATAAAAAAGCAACGACAAAACATCCGAGCTAAGTACGCATGCAGCGCACAACAGCGCACGGGTCAACTTCACAACGTATCGGCGAAATTTCTGACAGAAAAGTCGACTCGTTATAAGAGACATTTTAAAGTCTGACATACCTTTGTACCTACATGCAGTCACCTTTTTCAGTCGGATTAGGGGATAATTTCGCCAAATATTCGCAAAATTTTGTCCATGAAGGGTCCTCGTGGCTGCTGCCCGAGCTATTTTTCGCAGTCGCTGGACGAAGAGGCTCTGAACAGGTCGGTGGAAGTAATTTCGTCGAGCGACTGAATTATTTCTGTATATCGGGTATTTTCTCTGCAATATTTCTATTTCAGCATAGTGCAACTTCATCAAAAAATTGATTGAAACAGTAAAAGTAAATCTCGAAAGCGAGAATCGAAAAGAAATATTTCTTGTTTTAACGCTGGAATATTCATGATTTAGGTATACGAAGTACCCCTATAGAGCCTATAGTCGGCTGTACCGATCAACTCGAGTCATGTCACCAGAGAATAGAGAAGATGGGCTACAATTGGTCAAGAGTTTGAAGACCCAGATGTAAACAAAACACGGAGGGAGATCAGCGAGTATAAGATCCTGTAGCGACCATACGATAGAGAAGCATATAGGATTTTAATTTATTAAGATTGATTTCAATCTTTATTTTTTCTTGGTAATCGGGATTCATACTTTTTCTGGGTTTTTTTTTTTTAGTTTGGGAGTCTTTAGTTTGGCCATCCAAATGCCTTACAGAACCAAACTGATGCTAGATATGGCCCAGTTTGGGCACAAATTTCAGTCATATTTTGGGCACATGAAATTTGGGCACAACTTTTAACTTAGTATCGAGGGGTAATCTAAAGCTGTAGTTCCTTGCAGATTTCAATGATTTTCCCCAGAGTGATTGCCCTTTATAATTTACCCCTCAGGGTCTTGTCGTTGCCATGTACATACGTCCGTCCACCGTCCGTCCGTCAACATGTGTTCTTGTCCGCTGAATATCTGCAGATCTATCAAGTCGGGCCTGACCAAACTTTGGTGAGAGCTTCCTGAATGTTGACTGATGAAATGATTAGATTTTCAGATGGCTATGATGATTTCATGATTTTAAATTATGCCCCCGCCCATATTTATATGGGGGGGGGGGCATATAGAGTTTGGTCTGTCCGTCCGTACGTACGAAGTTTCCGGGCAATAACTCTTCAATGGATGGACTCTTTCGCTTGAAATTTATTTCACTGGTTTACAGCCATAAGACCTTGAATGGGATTGCGTTTCGAGAAAATCCGCCTACAGGTGGCGCCACCACATAGTGTTAAATGGTCCTAGCCTAGGTTAATACATGTACAAGATGGGGTTTCCGGGCAATATATCTCCAGTGGTTTCATGCTTTGACTTGAAATTTTTCTCACTGATGTACAGTCATAAGACCTTGAATGGGATTGCGTTCAGAGAAAATCCGCTTGCAGGTGGCGCCACCACTTGGCATTAAATGAGCCTACTGGCTTGGTTACATGTACTACATGTAGACGGGGTTTCCGGACGATAAATCTATAATGGGTTGACGCTTTCCAGTGAAGTTTGTTCATTGGTTTACAGTCATAAGCCTTGAATGGGATTGTGTTTCGAGAAAATCCGCCTACAGGTGGCGCCACCACATAGTGTTAAATGGTCCTAACCTACTGGTTAATACATGTACATGATGTGGTTTCCGGTTCGATAAATCTCCAGTGGTTTGATGCTTTGACTTGAAATTGTTCTCACTGGTGTACAGCCATAAGACCTTGAATGGGATTACGTTTTGAGAAATTAACTTGCAGGTGGCGCCACCACTTGGCGTTAAATGAGCCTACTGTCTAGGTTAATACATGTACAAGATGGTATTTCCGGGCGATAAATCTATAATGGGTTGACGGTTTCCATTGAAATTTTGTTCACTGGTTTACAGTCATAAGACCTTGAATGGGATTGCGTTTCGAGAAAATCCACCTACAGATGGTGCCACCACATAGTGTTGAATGGTCCTAGGCTAGGTTAATACATTTACATGTAACAGATTGGGTTTCCGGGTGATAAACATCCAATGTGTTGACGCTTTCACTTGTAAGTCACAGGGAAGATAAGCAGGGTTGTTCTTTGTAGAAAATAGATCTAACTTGGGTTACTTCCCCTGAATCAGAATTCTCCGGATCTTTCACTAATACATCACTGACACATGAATTGGTCTGGGTTAATTAGGAGATTGAGATACATGTAGATGTACTGATATGTCTATGTACTGTCAAACAACAAGTAAGACATGATTTTATGTGAATATGGGCATGACTATTTTAACAGAAATAAAATTGATTTGGAGAATGTAAAAAAAAATTATTATTATTTTTAGAAAGAGAACGAATCTGTTTTAAATGCTGCAGACTATATGATGACAATGTGGTTTGCACCTGTCCAGCATCATTACATCCTAACTTTGTTTTAGAAGGATATTACACTAACACTATTCATCATAGTGCGACATCTTTCCATTATCCACCCCTATGATATGATTACATTTTCAGTCTGTTACTTAAAGAGGTAGTAGCGTCATTTATAAAATATTCAGCAAATAACATATTTTGATAAAAGTTATTTATTAGTTGAGATCACCTATGGTGAACGTTTTTCTGAGACCTCATTTATAATATCATGGGCATTGAAATCACATTTCTGACATTCTCTGAAAAACGTGACAGCACCTGCACTTGGCCCGAGTGCCTGAGATGATGTCACAAAACGCGCATTGGCATTCCGGGCGTGATGCTTCGCAATGTCATACTCGATCTTAGAACTTTTATTGCACTGTGACGGCTTCTAACATGACGTCATTGACACCTGGTCACATTATCAGACGTCAGCTTGGTCATTTCCCATTTTCATGTTGTTCACTAGATCGAATTGAAGAATCTGACAATAATGGTCCCTATAAGAAATACAAGACTTTAAGACTTGAAAATCTTTTGTTGTAAGTGACCATGCTGTTCAGTTTGTCCGAACAATTCAATTCATGCTACTACCTCTTTAACAGTTGTTTGCACCTCTGATCATTTTTATATTTTCATCAAAAACCTCGAAACCTCAGCAGCAGATTTATGTATTATAAGCTACCGTACTGTACATAATAGCTCAATGAAATTGTCAACGGCTTGATATCTGCCTGTTGGTAATCGGATTAGTTATTTAGGCCGCATTGCTGTTCTGAATTTTTCAGGAACTTTCCTACTTTGTCTTTTTGTCAAACTGTGTTCACATCTCTTCATATACATTACCTTTATCTTTTCATATTACATTATAAAAAAAAAATTCTGGGGGGAGGGGGATCATCATTCTTCAATTATACACCATGGACACATTAGATTTTCATGGGACTCTTTCGGTTTATGGCTTGCTAGCGGTATATGGCTACGGTAATTCCCCTAATAATTCGATCACAGGAAGTGCCACATTTAAAGCTTATATCTGAAAATATTGTTTATTTTTCCAACTTTTCTTGTGTATTATCTTTCAAGATGTGCTAGTTCCACAGTTTGATAGCATCACAGCATCTTTGTCATTCTTTGTTTCTTAAATAATGTAGTGGAAAGTTGCACTTCCTGTGATTGAATTATTAGGGGTAAGTATTTTGATTATGGAGTGCTCTGGAATTCCTTGACATTTGGTAATTGATTTGATATTTCAGAAAGAAGAGGAGAAAAGAAAAGAAAAGATAGAAGACTGGGAGAGACATTTACAAGGAAAAGGATATAGAAATAAATACAAAGCACCGGTAAGTGGATTAGCCCGATCAAATATTACCCTATATTAACTCTTTTCCCCATGGAGGCTTACTACCATTGCCCCATGGTGACGCCATTTGACGCCCCTTCCTAGTCCATGATGACGCCATTTGACGTCTTATGTAATAAAATAATTAATTAACCTCATTCAATAATATTTTATTCCAGAAAATATTAAACATGCTAAATTATTGTTTACTGTAAAAGTAATAAAAAAAATTAATAAACCTTTGATCCCAGTTCTCCAATAGATTTGTACCTGACAGTTTACAGGTGATCACCGAAAAGATCTATGGGGCAGCCTAGAAAAGCCTGTATGGTTTAGAATGGGGCGTCAGATGGCGTCATCATGGGGCAAAGAGTTAAACACACTGATATTGCCACATTTTTGTGGTATAATTGTTTGAAGTACAGAGAAATTTATCTTTTCAGTTCATGAAAAGTAAAATTAATCGCAACATACACTTCAATAAAAAAAAATATATATATATAAACTGACAATGCTGATGAAGTCACTTCAATAGGGGATAAGTGATCAATTGTACAACTGTGTCCTCTGACTGAACCAGGCCTCCCACTTGTCCTACTTTTCCTACTTTTTCAGAATTTGTCCTACTTTTTCAGTAATTGTCCTACTGTTCAGAGATATGTCAAGAATAAAAAAATGCTAATTTGAGAAAATTTTCTTAATTATTAAAGTGCAGCATTTCTAGCAAATATTTACATGGTTTACAACCAAGAGCATTGATATCCAGGCTCCCACTGATCCTATTTTTGTCTGGATCGCCACCGCGTAGCGGTGTCGACCAGACTATGCTGCCACTCACGAAATTTATGCAAATGTGTACGTGCACTATAATGCGGTGACCCTGGGTTAACCTGTATCATTCCGCCAGTGATTTTCACTGTGTTGAGTCTTATATCAGGGTATTAACCGGAAAATGAAGAAAAAAACAGTCGTAATCGTTTCATGTGAACTAGAAATAAAAGGAAATCTGAATTTGAGTGTATTTCATATTCATTTCTTCGCCCAGGGATTGCTTAAATCCGTGGACTATTTTTTTGTTCTTTGGTTCCGGGCGATCGGCTCAAACCCGGTTCTCAGCGCCCACCAGGCGATAACTCATGCCAGCACTGTGCTGTCACCGTAGACTGTTGTAAATGTAAATTGATGACCTGGTAATATGGTAAGCTGCCCACCTCGTGTTTGCCATCTGTGCGCTTTTTGCATCTGTCTGAGTTTGCGGTAAGTCAGATTACTTATAATAGCGAGCGGAGCGCGGCCGCGAAGCGGCCGCTTGCGAAGCAAGCTCTATAGGTATTGCGTAGACGTGCATATATGAAGCAAAACATAGCAAAATTTAATGAAAACAAAGCAAAATAACAACAACAACCGATATCCCTTGAACGAAGAAACGGTGATTTCCGTTTCCGGCACCCATGGAGAAATTGCATGCCGGGACAGATTCAGAACATAAATTTATGAAGACATAAAAGAAGAAACATATAGCCTAGCTGGCATGTCATTTTTCGAAAGGATTTCAATTGATGAATAATTATACACAGATGAAAATAACTGTAGACTAAAAATGATTCGTTATCGGTTATGCGACTTTCGTTTGCTTTCGTCCCATCCTCTCCCAGGGTGCTTTGCGCTACGCTGCATTTACCCCTGTAGGGGTCTCGCCATTTTTTACAGGATTCTTGTAAAAACCAAGAACTGTACTACCTGACTGTTTTACTGATCGCAAAATGCATATTTATCTCGAAATACACAAAACAATTATTCAATGTTTTTCAAAACACCAGTTTCACACAGTTTGAAGGCAGCTTTTTGACAAATTACCCTAGAACTATATGTTGCGGAAATATATATCGGTGAGTAGCGACTGATATCAATTCGCCCAGTTAGACGGTCGCCATGTTGGTTCACTGTGGCAACAGATGACCTCGGGTCAACTCCGGCACAGTCCGTGAGACCCTTACAGCGCTACATGGAGAGGCGCGAAGCAGAACGTAATGGATGCCTGGTAGAGCTTGCTTTCGTCCTTGTCGAAGATGTCCGATGCAAAACGCAGACCACGTGACCAAGAGTTCGATCAAAAACGTTTCGCAGCGAAGCGGCACTCAAAACGGTGCACATCTTTCGACAAATTTAGTTCTGTGGCAGGCAAAACCTGCATAAAATTCATATCTATGGAAAGCTTATTTATTGCGTTTTTTAGATCTGAAGTATCGTGTAAATACGATGAGGCATTTGATAGAAAATAAACATTAACGACGTAATCATGGTTGTAAAACCAAGCCACTAAACATTGCCAAGAATCTTGACTTCGCCGGGGTCCGCGTGAAGTAGAGGGTCCTACTATTTACCGTCCAGATACGCCCAGTCAAGTCCAGTGGCGTAAAACTCACGTCCACTAAAGTTCAGAAGAAAAAAGATAACCGCCCAGGCACTCATTCAGCCACCAGTGACGTCCAGTAGCAAATGCCATGTCCACTGGAGATAACTGTACACCCAGCGTTTGAAAATGGTGATTTTGCGATATAAGTTTAAAATTTGAATTAAAAGAACTGAGTTCGAAACCTATTTTTACCCCTCAGCCCATAGGGCTGTGGGGTCTTGTCGTTGCCATGTACGTACGTCCGTCCGTCCTGGCGTCCGTCCGTCCTAGCGTCCGTCCGTCAACATTTTCTTGTCCGCTAAATATCTGCAGATCTATGAAGTCGGGCCTGACCAAACTTTGGTGAGAGCTTCCTGAATGTTGACAGATGAAATGATTAGATTTTCAGATGGCTATGATGATGTCATGATTTTTAATTATTTTTTTTATTATTTATTGATGGCGTAGCTTTTGCGCTGTTATCTATGCCCATCAACATGTTCTTGTCCGCTGAATAGCTGCAGATCTATGAAGTCGGGCCTGACCAAACTTTGGTGAGAGCTTCCTGAATGTTGACAGATGAAATGATTAGATTTTCAGATGGCTATGATGATGTCATGATTTAAAAAAAAAAATTTTATTATTTATTGATGGCTTAGCTTCTGCACTGTTATCTATGCCCATCAACATGTTCTTGTCCGCTGAATATCTGCAGATCTATCAAGTCGGGCCTGACCAAACTTTGGTGAGAGCTTCCTGAATGTTGACAGATGAAATGATTAGATTTTCAGATGGCTGTGATAATTTCATGAATTTTAATTTTTTTAAATTTTTTAATTTATTGACGGCTTAGCTTTTGCACTGTTATCTATGCCCATCGGGAACCCTTAAGCTTGGTTGCATGTTTCGTTGTGAATTTTAAAGGTTCCCTGATACAAGAAAGCCTGGTCCATTCATGATTCTCATTGAATGAAGGACAACATTTTTCTTAAATTTTGCTATTAAATCATTCTATTCTACATGTACATTATATGATTTATTCTAAAACTTTTGCATGAACCATATTTGTGAACCATATTTAACTGGTACAACATAATGCTTCAATTTTTGTCACCAAACATGTTACTGTACCTTGGAAATTATGTAAAACAAGTGATTAGGAGAGCCCATTTTTAGACTGACTGTGTGCAATTTTGAATCAGTTTGCATACCTGGAGCTTATGCCCCCCCCCCCCCCAAAAATAATGATAAGGGTGGGCCTGTGTCAACAAGTGTGTTTACTTGTTATCACACTTGTGCAATGCATAAATTGCCACTGATAAATCTACACTTCCTTGCATGCTGTAATCCCAGCACACCACTCCCGTGAAACCGAAGTCTGTTATATACGGTATCCAGGAATTTTTTGCAGGTTCCGATCCCAAACTCCCAGTTCCTTTTCGTAATTCATTATTGAGGGTCCAATTTTTTTAAGTGAATTTCGGCGCAAAGAGCCTGTGATCAATGACAAAACAGAGGTTTATTAACATGAAATTCAATACTCAGCTATGCAATCAGATCGATATTGAGTCTTCCAGAAGCTTTTTCTAGGAGTATTTCCTTCAGAAATCCTTTCATATTGAACAACAACAACACTTTCATTTTTTGTTTCATTTGAGTTATGGGTGTCCATATGTTTTCCAAAACTAAACTGGCCCTAGATGCAGCCCTGATCCTACTTGACTAAAAAAAAAACAGGCTGAGGGGTCCACGCACCTTTTAGGTGCTTGCCTGCAATTCATGTTTGTATTATCATTCTAACTTGATTGTTAATTTTAATTTCGAATTGCAATTTCAGTTTTTTAAATGAAATTTCAGTTTTAATTTAATTTGATCAATATTAAAGTAAAATTATTTGTGAATACTTGAATTTGAATATAATTTTAACTTGAAATTAAAATTTGATAGTTGAAAAAAAGTTTGAAGAAAACTAGAGCTAATTTTTGAGTTCACCGCAAAATCAAATTAGTTCAAAATTGTCTCTAACCTGAAGCTAGGGAGAGTATGTTTCAATTTAAACTTTCAAAGTTTCCATTCAAAATTAATAATGAACTGTGTATGTTTTATAAACTAGACACCCTCCAATTATACCTGAAAATTGCACACCAGAGATAGGCCTACATATTTTTTAACATTTATTTATGGCAATTTATTTGTATTTCCACATTTTAATGACATGAGAACCGTACCCCAGTTACAGATGAGAGGGAGGGGGAAGCCCCCGCCCCCTCTATATATTTTGCGATCCCTAAGACTAGTCCTGAAAATTACCACACTATATTTGTGGGTCAAGCTTTACCAAAAATGTGAAAACAAACCAAAGAAAAAAACAAGATTGCCACCATAATGACCTCACATTGACGTCATTTTCAAAACAGATATCTTTAGACGATTTTTGGTCATATTACCCCCCCCCCCCACTACCATTCCCCATTGTAGACACAAATGAATTTAAATATCAATATCCAATATGGTTAATTATGGTTTCATGTCTTCTTTATCTATAACTTTATAGATTATAATCATAGCCATTACAAGGTTGTTTCTGTCCATTATAGTAACCGCTCTCTTTCATTAATATTTTAGCATTCAAAATCATTCATTAAAATATGTAATTATAAGCATTCTATCAATTCCTCAAATTGATTTAAAATGTAAAAAGAACAATATCCCAATGTTGATAACAGACAATGAAATGATTAAGTCGATTGGTTTTACAGTCGCACATAGAACTATTTTAACATATCTGGTAAATCTATTGGCTGTAAATGTTTGCAAATATTGTTCCCATTTGGCAGATAAATTAGTAGTTTCGTCTTTATGTTCAGATCTGTCTATTAATCACGATCTATT
>JAVTVY010002976.1:0-32926 GCA_036873755.1 Hanleya hanleyi | reverse complement strand
ACGTCTTTGGCAAAGTCTACTGGGATTGCTGACATCAACTCAGGATCTGACACAGTACGGACGACTTCAGCTGCGACCGTTACAGTTCCACCTGCAGCCGTATCTACGAGCTTCGGCCATCAACCCCCGAGTACCAGTTCCTCAGCACCTCCATCAGTTTCTGAAATGGTGGCAGTCCAGGGAGAACGTCATGTTCGGGATTCCACTCCGCTGGTCACCATCGAACAAGAATCTATTCTCCGACGCATCACTCACGGGCTGGGGAGCCCATCTGGGAGAGTTAAAGATAGCCGGCAGGTGGTCTCCACAACAAAAGACACTACACATCAATGTTCTGGAGATGGCAGCAGTGAACATGGCAGTCCAGCACTGGAGCCCTCAACTGTTCGACAGCTCTCTGATGATCGCATCAGACAACACGACAGTAGTAAGCTACATCAACAAGCTGGGGGGAACGAGGTCCCAACTGATGTTCCAGGAGACATGGTCTCTTTTCACCTGGGCACAGATTCATCGGTGCCGGATCCGAGCACGACATGTACCCGGTCACCTGAACGTCATTGCAGACAGTCTTTCACGCCCGGACAAAGTCCTACAAACGGAGTGGCATCTCCACACAGAGGCCTTTCGTCAAGTGTCATCGATTTGGGAACAGCCCCTATAGACCTGTTCGCAACAAGGGACAATACTCAGCTACCAATCTTCGTCAGCCCGATGCTCGACCCGCTAGCCTGGGCAGTCGACGCCATGTCAATCAGTTGGGACAACCTCATTGCCTACGCATTTTCACCGATAGCGCTTATTCAGGCAGTCTTGAACAAGATAACAGAGCACAACAGTGTTATCCTCCTCGTAGTACCATGGTGGCCGAATCGCCCATGGTTCCCATCACTAGTCCAGCTACTGACCGACTTCCCTCGTCAGCTACCTCCGTGGCGCCGACTACTAGACCAACGGCAAGGTATCCTACACCACGATCCACAGTGGCTCAACCTTCACGCCTGCAGATTATCAGGGATTCCCTTGCAGACCAGGGATTTTCAAAGCCAGTTACAGAGGCGATGGCGACAGCAAACAGACCATCCACCTCTAGACTTTACCAGGCCAAGTGGGCTTACTTCCATACCTGGTGTGGGACCAGAGACATCGATCCCTACACTGCCTCTGTTCCAGTGATAGCTGATTTCCTATTGCACCTGCATCGGGACAAGGAATTCAAGTTGAGCACCATAGAAGGATACCGTTCTGCATTATCCCGAGTCATAAGACTAACTTCAGGAATTGATATTGGACATGATATCAACGTTGCGGCTCTTCTCCAGTCCTTCGCCTTACAGTCCCGCCGGACAAGACAACTGCTACCGAAATGGGACCTTGGAGTTGTACTGAGTGCGTTTCTACGCCCACCATTTGAACCATTACAGTCGGCTACGATCAAGGCACTGTCTTACAAGACAGTCTTCTTAACAGCATTCGCTCTGGCCACTAGAGTCTCCGAGCTTCACGCATTAGAACGCAGCTCCCTGGCATGGACCGCTGGTTGGAAAACTATATCCTTCCGTCCGATCCTGGAATTCATCGCCAAGAATGAATCAACACGTCAGGGACCATGTGCTCAAAGACTATATCAGATCCCAGCACTTACAGACTTCGTAGGCCCACTGGAGAACGACAGAGTATTATGTCCAGTTAGAGCCCTACGATGCTATTTACAGAGAACAGACTCTACTAGAGGATCTAGATGTCTCCTATTTCTATCATTACATCCGGGAGCATCTGCGGACATTACGAAAAATACAGTTGCATCTTGGTTAAGGAAGACGATACACTGGACATACCAACTCGCCATCGATGCTCCTCCCCTATTGTCGAAGGCATCATCTCATGAGATTAGAGCTATTGCTACGTCCTGGCCGCTCTGGAAAAACTTGTCACTGGACGAGATCGTTCAATCCTGTGCATGGACTGTAAACTCTACCTTCACTGGCTATTATCTTAGGGACATGTCTGTACAAACAGACAGGGTGACTACGTTGGGCCCGTTAGCAGTAGCCCAGCGTGTAGTCCACTAATTCCATCAAGAAAAGAGGGGGGGGGGCGCCGCTCAAGCAAGCAAGATCCCGACAATTCGGTAAGTATAGAAGACATACCATGCCGGAGACGAAGGGACTTCAAGGCATCACGATGGCATCTGATTATCTAGCCAAGTATGCGAGCAAACGGTAGGAACAGAGTCCACCTCTCGCCGCATTACTTGTAATACCTTGAGCTCCCTACGCTTCTATACGACACGGGAATTATCAGGATATTATTGAGCATATTAGATTTACAAAATCAGAACAGGGCGTGCTCCGCTTAATCCAAAAGCAAGTCACAAGGCCGGCTACCCAACCTCCTCTGTTGGGAGTCTGGCATTTAAGTGATAACAGGTGAAGATTTGAGACACAAACATTAAACATTTATAAATAATGTTGGTGTTTGTTATCAAATCAAACCTGTTATCAACGTTGATTTGCCCAACCCATCCTCCCCTCTTTGCTCGGCCTTGACTCAAAACAGGTCTTGCTCAACATGGGAAAAAGAGTGATGGACATGCGCGGAGAGCACGCCACCTGGCGGACGATCGACGCAGCGATCAGGGGAGATAATTTTGTTTGCAGGAGATCTCCAAATGGAGGAATATGGCATTTAAGTGATAACAGGTTTGATTTGATAACAAACACCAACATTATTTATAAATGTTTAATTTTTATGACAAATTCTCAGTAAATTGACATTATAGCAATCTTCAAACCTGGGCAAACGGCAGTTGGCACGGCCAACATTCCGCGAAAATATGACGGGGGGGATACGCCGGAGATGGTAACCAACACTTGATAACTCTGCCTGTATCTCTTCAATATTTTATTCTGTTTAGTTATTTTTAAACCTGTACAGATACCCGTTTCAAAAATATATCTTTTGCTACACATTTCTTCCACCTCACGACGAGAAATTTGCCATAAAAGATGCATGGTGTCGATTTGACAGGAATTTTTTGCGATACGCCGACACAAAACGTTTTAATAACTTTCATTGAAAATGCATCCAAAAATACAAATCTAAATAAATAGTTTTCATTTCGAGTGTTATAGGATCATGAAAATGTAAACGTTTTGTATATTCTTCATTCTTCTTGTAACATTTACAAGAAAAGTTAGCTTGTATTCGCCGCGAATTTTCCGCGATATACCGACACCAGGTTTCAATACCGGTAACTTACTATGAAAGTTCGCATCGATAAAATAAAAATCTAACTGCCTATTTTTCATCTCGAGTATTATAGGATCATGAAAATATAAATATTTTTGCTGTATCTACATGTATATAACTGTTTTCTTGTAATAATTATCGAAAAAGATGGTGTCAATTCGCCAAGAATTTTCCGCGATACCGACATTTGGTATTGATAACTTTACTTGAAAAGGCTTCCGTGAAATAAAAATCTACATGTAAATGCATAAATTTCTTGTCTAGTATTATAGGATCATGAAATAAATAGTTTTCATTTCGAGTGTTATAGGATCATGAAAATGTAAACGTTTTGTATATTCTTCATTCTTCTTGTAACATTTACAAGAAAAGTTAGCTTGTATTCGCCGCGAATTTTCCGCGATATACCGACACCAGGTTTCAATACCGGTAACTTACTATCAGAGTTCGAATTTGGCACCTGTCCGTCAGTCCGAGACTGGTAAAAAATCAAACGGACTGGTGTGAGTGACTGAACAACAAGTCCGTCGGACTGGTAACAAAAAAACTCTCAGTTCATTGTGTAAACTATTTCTCTGAATATCTCCGCACAATTTGTAAAAGATATGTCTGTTTTCGGTTACCCGACCGAATCTAAAATAAATCCTGCGAGTCTAAAAAAAAATTCAGCAAATTCCAACGAAATCACGACCACGGTCGCGTTTTGCGATAACAACAACAACCGTATACCGTAAAGTGTGATTGTAATGCAGGGGATCAACCACCTCGCTGGGGGTCTAATAACACCCCAGCCACCAGTCAGATTTTTGGACCGGATTCGGGGCCTTCGCGCACATCGCCGGAAGTGACATCATATATAGTGAAATAGATGTTTAACGAAAATTTTGATTACTTTTCAAGTCTGCATAATACCTCCGTTGACCTAGCGTTAAAAAGAATTATCTGGAGATAATTTTCCCTGTTCATCTGGACAGAGCATATGAAAAGTAGTTCGCTCATGTGCAACACTAAAGGAGTCGTTTGGTCGGATTCAAACTGAACCGTGCGTTGGTTGGTTTCCCCTATACGTCATAGCAACGTAGTAAAGGTCAACTTCCTCTATTGGAGGCAGGGATGTTATTGGAGCCTGCGAAATGGAGCATGCGCTGTGGGGAGGTTGGCAGGGGATGGCAATGCATGGCGGCAGGTTGACGATCTTTTCAGCAAATAAAGCACCCACTTCCAGGTCGAGAATTGAGAAATCAGCAACATGATTACGCTTCAGTCGACCTGATCATGTTTACCAGGACAATTTTAAACATATTCTCCATCAACGTTGAAAGAAATCTACTAATTTCTTGGCTTGAAATGGCATTTGTTGAAGCAGTGTTTCGCGACGACACGTGCAGTCAAGGTCGCCGTCAAACTCTAGCCGACGGGGTTTGTCGTATGTTATTATCTTCACACGCGCTCAAGAAATTCAAGAAATGCACAATTATTAATTTCTTATTTAGTAGCAACCATGACAGAGAACAAAATGATGACAAATGTTCTCAGATCATCTTTTATTTAATATTAACGGACTAGTAAAAATATTTGCGGACTGGTTACATTTTTGGCTCACCAGTCCGGCGGACTGGTTCAAATTTTTCTTAAATTCGAACACTGACTATGAAAGTTCGCATCGATAAAATAAAAATCTAACTGCCTATTTTTCATCTCGAGTATTATAGGATCATGAAAATATAAATATTTTTGCTGTATCTACATGTATATAACTGTTTTCTTGTAATAATTATCGAAAAAGATGGTGTCAATTCGCCAAGAATTTTCCGCGATACCGACATTTGATATTGATAACTTTACTTGAAAAGGCTTCCGTGAAATAAAAATCTACATGTAAATGCATAAATTTCTTGTCTAGTATTATAGGATCATGAAATAAAATATCATTTCTGTTTCTTTAGCAGTTTCCTTGTAATATTAATGGGAAAAGATGGTGCCAATTTGACACGAATTTTTCGCGATATTCCTGACAGTATAGGTTTTGATAACTTTCCTTTGCAAACGCATCCGTAGAATGAAAACCTAAATACATATTTTTATCTCAGTATTATAGGATCTTGAAAATATGAATGCCATGAATTATTTTCATAAAATGATATCATCTTCAGCTATTTCTTGCGGTGTTTACTTGTACACGCGTAACACGATTTGTCGAGATTTTTAACGAAATTCGCTAGGACAGGCTTCCATATAAAAAGCTTAGGTTGGGACCATATATATATATCCGGAGGCTAAAATGACACCTAAGACCTTGATTCAAAACGATATTTGATGTATGTCACAGCTTATAAAAAGTGGCATTGCAACACTAAATTGCTTTTGATCAAAGTGACAAATGAACAGAAAATGACAATTTGGTCAGAACGAATACGAAAGTATTGTGTTTTGTAAAAACAATGGTACCTTACCATTAGTACAAATTTTATTTCTAAATATAGTCGCATTACCTTAGCCCCATAAAGAAGATAAGGTATCTTGTAATAATGGAGTTCAAATTCAAACTTAGTTCCGTAGGACATGAAATATGAAAATTAAAATACCCGGTAGCTCAAAACGTATCGGTATATGCCATACTGAAAGCCTCAGTTTATTCACTGCTAAATTGTTTATTTGCTTACTATTTGTCATAAAATATTATTATATACAAAAACGAATTTAACTTTTGTGACAAATGAATCGTATCCATAAATTTCGTTTCAATATATGACGCTAAACCACGACTATAAATGATACCTGTTCGGGACGTCTGCCTATAAATCTGCATGTTAATCGAGTTGTCTCCCTTGAAACTTTCAATGTTTTGCCCCAAAGCTGATGCGCGCAGTCTGTTTACAATCAGCAATGACGTCACAGGAATGGGGGTATATACTGGCGTTTTACTGGGATTCACAATCAGCCTAAAATTTAAGTGGGTCGGTGGGAAACAGAGAGTTGAGACAGTGGGAAATGGTTCAGAGTTTGAGTGGGATGGTGTGAAGTGGGATGGTGGGAAATTGTTCACAATTGGGAAATGGTTCAGAGTTTGAGTGGGAAGTGGGATGATGGGAAATGGTTAATTTGCAGTTGGGAAATGTTTCAGTTTGAATATGACAGTGGGAAGGGGGATAGTGGGAAATGGTTCGTAGTTGGAAAATGGTTCAGAGTTCGAATGGGAATTGGGATGGTGAGAAATTTAGTTTGAGTGGAACAGTGAGATGGTGGGAAACGGTTCACACTTCTTGGGAAATGTTTTAGAGTTTGAGTGGGAAGGTGGGAAGTGGGATGATAGGAAATGGTTCGCTGTTGGGAAATGGCTCAGAGTGTTTAGTGAGAAGTGGGATGGTGGGAAATGGTTTGCAGTTGGGAAATGTTCCAGAGTTCTTACAGGCCCTGGAAAACCGGGAAAGTCGTTGAATTTCAGAATCCATTCACGAGGTCCTGAAAGTCCTGAACTCTAGCTTATATTTATACCTCCTTTTCGATCAGAGATACTAGTACATTCCAAAAACAGTGCACCATCCATATGGAAATGTATGTTTTTGATTCTTGGCTCCATTTTCATTCACATTATTATGCATTACTGACAGTGGATAATGATTGTGAGCTTAATTAATAAAGATTACTTTGCCAACAAATTGTTCCAGAGAGAGTCTGTTGCAATCTTCCCAGGGATTCATAGAAGTCCAAATTTTTACTACCCAATACAAAATATTGAGTTTTTTTTATGCTCAAATTCAGTTTTTCCAAGTTTTTACGGCCCATCCACAAGCTGATATCGAGTTTTTGGATATTTTTACCACCCTACCAATTAAGATATTAACAAATAATTTCTGTAATACTGAAGTCAAAACACCACAATACCCACAAACTGTCAACAGGTACACTTCACCTCTGATACATTTCACTGTAAAATCCAAATATAATTAAACGTTAATAACGCATTCAGGTGAAGCTGGTAACATGTTTTATTTAGTTCTTACGTATCATAGATATTAATAATGAAATACTGAAATAAAATTTTAAGAAGTTTTCTGTTGGTTAATGTTTAACTTGAGAAATATAATGAAGACATTAAATTTGGACATAAATTAAAAACATTGTGTGATGGAAAAGAATCTAATCCAATGGTACAGGCCATCAATGACATTAATTAGAGATCATTGCATAACCCCCAAAAAGGTTACAGGTACTGCAGGTGAGTAACCTATTGGTTAGGTTACGCCAAACTTGACTGCGTTACCCAAAGGTTACGTGAAAAGGTTAAGCAGAATTTAACAAATGCTGGATGTCATCAATGTAAGCAACCGCCAGAACCTGGGTTAAATGGACTCTGTCGCCACTTCATTCAAGATTCCTGTTTTCGTCCTTACAACGATTAAAAAAGTTTTATAATTATAATAAAACAGTGTATTTTTTATTATTAAATCATTTTGGTCCAGGCATTTAGCAATATTTTGACCATAATCTGAATATAGTTTGTGTGATGGCGATTCACAAATTACGAAAGTATAAAAACGAAAACTGGACTCCGCATAAGCTCCTTCTGTCATGTACGTCAATTAAAAGAGTTTTCTTTTCAAATTTTAACTTTACAACACAGCCGGTAGTTTTATTTCAAAGTGTATCGCACTACTATCAGCGAAGAAAACCACGTGGTAAATTTGTTCTCGTATTCCCGTCATCCCGCCAACTGAAACAGAAAGCACGTGGAGTTAATTTGTCGTGTCTATATGTAGTCTCTTGCTCAAGTTCATGTTGGGCTGCAGAGTTGCTCTTCACAGGTTGTACAGATTTCCTGTCAATCAGCGACCAATGGGAGCGCTTGATTTTGGTGTTAGCCAATCTTCTGTTGTAAAGCATGTGTCGCAGACTGTGTGCGCCCTATGACTGTAGTCGAGACCCTGTCGTTATATCGTCGTCAAGCGTGTTATTGGCAAAACTTTGGCAATTATTTCTAGAACTGAAAATCCCCAAACATTCGAAGCCAGATTGTCGAAGGATCGGCGATGGATTTCACATCATTGAAATAATTTGCACCATTTCGAGGATTGGGTTTTCGTCAAAAATATTGAGTATTTCTTGCCCAAAACGTACCGTACACTTTTGAGTTTTTTACTGTCTGTATTCAGTTTTTGACATTTTCTTACTACCGTTTAACAGTAGTAAGAATGGACGTCTATGAATCCCTGCAGTCTTCCATGAAACACGGCATAATTTGCCTGCTCTGTTTGCCTGCTCCCAATTCGAGGCAGAACAGACGCCATAAGCCGAAAAAAACTGGAGAGCCCGAGCATGCGCTGTAACACAGCTTGCCTTGACGACGACAAGTGGAGAACTGCACAATTACATAGAATGGGTATCAGACTTGGTCGATATATATAGATGATTGACCAGTTAACATGTACATGTATAACACTTGAAAATGATAAAAGATAGACGACCATAATTTTGATTGTCAATTTCACGAATTCCTGCAGGTTTTTCATCTGGAGTCCATACAATTGAAGATAGCAGAATCTAAACGGCCTGGGAGCATAGAGGTTCTTAAGTCCCTTGATGGTCTGACCTATGACCGCTGGCTGTATAAGGTGTCTATGGATGTGAACTGTGACAGTGAATTTGGACTTTCCACCCTGGACAAGCCAACCAGTGATGCCTCCATCCTCTGTACATCCTTTGATGTAGCTGTGGCGGCAAATGTTAATGAAACTGTAAGTCTAATTCAAAGTACTGGTACACAGAAATGAAAATTTTCTGATGAACAAACAATCTGCCAATGGCAGTTTAGTTTAAAGGTTAAATACATTTTTTTAGATTCTCTTTCTCATAGTTTTAATATATAGGTTGAATAATGGTAGAAGTAAGCTTATTGCTCTATCAATATATTGGTTTAATTTGAAGTATTTTGTCTGCTAGAAGGTCTTAAACGTTGCTATGGTACATGTCCATCTACCTCAAGTCCAGTTGAATTGATATTAGCAAGTTACCGTATTGCTTACCTTTCCTTGATAGTTGACTATGATGTCACTCAGGCCTCTTGTTTTGTGAGACAACAGGCGAGTGACAATCACTCGCCTTATTTATTCTCAGGTGTGTGGTTAGCACACCTAAAATCACACCCCTTAAATGAGTATAGGCGAGTGATGGGTTATCTCCCTTGATAACAGACGAGCAGTGACCAATAATGATGTGAAATTTGACAGTGAGTGGTTCTCCTGCAATTTTTCTTTTCAAAAAATGAGGTGGGTGTTTTTTAAATTTATTATTATTAATTTTTTTGTTTGGCAGACATGTTCTTTCAAACTTAGAGCACCAGTGGAAAGTTGATGTCAACATTGATGTCAAAGACAACTATTCCCCTAATTTCTGCAATTAGAACTCATTATATCAAAGAATTTAGATCCAACTAACACCCCTTTTAAAGAATGAAAATTTATGGGGAGTTAACCAGTATCCCAACTATATTTACTTATATTTATCAGAAGTCTCCCCTTGTAAATTGCTGATTCCAATAAATTAGAATCAGCCTCCAGAGTCCCATTGGAATGATCAATTAACTGAAATGTCTGCATAGAAAAACTTCCACTTGTGAATAGAAGCCAAAGAAAAGAAGCCGACAATATTATTTACCAACTGGAAGAAAAAAATCAGATAGTCCGATTCCGTTTCATAACAGGTCCGACTTTTGCATGCACCGGACTACCGCGCAAGAGGTGACGCGCAACCGGAAGTAAATTTGGCGCGGGAAATGTTGATCATGTTGATAGAGAAAACCAACAACAAGGTCCAACAACAATGGCTAAAGATCGGCTTGAAATAGATTTTCAATGGATTATTTCTTGGATTGTCCGTTCCTTCAGATAGATCTAGACTTCTAAAAGGTATTTACGAAAATTGATCGCATTTTATCGTTTTTGCTATATAAAATCCTACTTGCCGCATGCGACAGGTAGATTGTTTTTGCAAGACAAGTTGTCGCCGGAAAAATTCACTTGCCGGCGGCACGTAGGCAGGCATTATTTCGACCGCTGACCATTTAACCGGACGTAAACACATGCGTTGCTGTCGGAAGGCAGTTTAATGGCACACGTAAGTTGGTAATGAATTTAGCTGCTTTTACTGTTTTTTAACGGCCGCGAAATGCCAGGTGCGCTATAGTCGCGCACCTAGTTCCAAGTTCAGGAGCGCGAAGGTGCGGGAGCGCGATCGCGTGCCTTAAAACGAGAGGCCTGGTCACTTCAGACTAGCTGCCTGAAGACAACATTCCCTACCCGAAATAAATGGAGGGATTGCATGCGGATTGCATGCAGATCGCATGCGGATCGCCTTCCGCATGCATTCCATATGCCATCCATGCCATCTATGTGATCATTAAGCGCTCTATGCGCTCATTTTGCAATCATGATGCTATCCAATCAATCATTCTTGACAGGATGAAGCGCTCCAAGCGCTCATTTTGCCATCATTATGCTATCCAACCGATCACTTTTGCCCAAATGTGTTAACCATGCAATCATTTATGTGATCTGAGTGATCATTTTCTTATGGTCAAGCGATCCTTACATCTTCTTTTCAAAGTCCAAGTGATCAGACGAAAAACTTTCTAAGTCCAAGCAATCCAAAATGATCGCTTAAATGATCGCTTGGTGTCCCTCTCCAGACCAACATATGGTTTTGATTTCATAGACCATTAATCACCGATCTCCATGGAAACCCCGCCAAATTTAAAGGGGGATACTATCATATGACCAGATTTCAAATTTTAACCACCACCACCATGCAGTAGCTGTATTTTCTTTAGCTGCAGTTTTGGATATTTCACATTGGATATAGCCTAAAATGCTCAACCAGAATTGAAGAACACAACATGATATACTGGTGTGAAGTTTTTAGCTGGCAGAAACATGGAAAGAGAAGTTATTTGTAGTGAATTCTTTGATGTGAGGAATACACAATTTGCACAGTTCTTGGTTCGGACAGGGTCACTCCACTCCAGTGACAATGGATCACAGTGTATTTCCACATAAATCTACTAAGATATTAAGATTTGATGGTAAGTCTGTCATTATGTGAAGTACTCACCAGCTTGAAGGTCACTCTACAGTTTGAAGAATTGCCATTATACACTTTGGATACATTCTGAATATATTTTAATTTTAGCATGTATGTATAATTTAAGTATTTCCACTTGTATTTACAATGTATTAATGAATTCATTAATGGTCAGTTTCAGGTCATTGATAAAGTTACATGTAGTTACTTGAAATGTTTATGTTGGACCAATTTTGAACTGTACTGTATAAATATTAAACATTTATTCAACCTCTACATGTACATCTGTAGCTTACAATGTACTTTACATTTGCCCATTTAAAATGTCAGTCATTTGATTTATGTGACTAGTGTACAAGAGCTTTTGAATGCATGCGTGCGGAATGCGTGCGGAATGCATGCGGAATGCGTTCATGCTGATCATTCAATTATTAATGCCATGCGATCATTATGGCTTCCGCATGCATTCAAGATGAGGAGCGCTTCTGATCATTATGCCTTCCACACTTGGAAGGCATAATGATCGCATAATATGTACAGCAACTTGAAACAAGCGATCACTCGAGTGCATAATCATGAAGGTTCCAATTTAATGCATGCGGATTGCAATCACACATAAGCTGTAGGAATGCATTCCGCACGCGTTCCGAGCGCTAACTTTTTCGGGTAGGGTTACAAGTATCGACATCAGGCCAGGCGATCTGCTGTGACATCACAAACTAACATCAATCAAGGGCAGATAAGCAATACTGATATTCATTTCGGAAATCGGTCAGACTTGGTACACCAACTTTAGAGCACTTTTTTTAAAGCTACTAGGAGACGAAACTAAGCCTTGCCACACCCCATAACCTCGTCATATGTTCTGAAAGCTGTACCGTTGTACATTTATGATACACATCCATTACCCACACACCCGGGGACCTGGCGCCACCCTACTAAGCCTCGCCTCACCCAATAACCTAATATATTCTGAAACTAAGATTCGCCCTACCCCGATAATCATTTATATTCTGAAAGCTTCAATCCTTGTACACTTATATAGGATGATCGTAGATCTGCAGCCACCACATAAAGTTTTCTTTGCCAGTCCTAACACAGGATAACTGTAGACTAGGCAGCATGTTAGCCCTACAATACATGGCTCTGCCATTTATTTATTCTCACTAACTTCCTGCTCTGATAAATTTGATTTTCTCCTGATTTCATGGTGAGAAATTTCCCTTCCTGTGGTTGAATACTTAGAAGATGATTTACTGTATCTTCATCTATTGTGATCATGTGTTTGTCAAAAATTGTGTGAATTTATTTTCCAGATCCTGTTCGATTTCTCCCCGTACACTGCAGAGTTTTATGTAAGTACTTTTCCCCAACCATAATTCCATTCATACTGCATGGATTGGAAATTCTAGTGACAATGCAGTGCTTCGGATTTAAGAAGCGCGGGAGCGAAAGCGCTCAATCGCGTGCCTGAATCAAAATTTAGAGGCTTTTTTTCTCGCACTTCTTGAATTTATCATATGGAATAATCTTTATTTACCTCTAATAACTTTCCATGAAAACGCAAGACGTTTCGATCACGAAAATCCGGAAGTGTGCGAGCTCTTCTGGCAAAGGAGTTAAACTTGGTTCGGATTTAACCGAGGACCGAAACGTCCTCGCTTATAATTGGTTAAATTTCTACAGCTGTGTGTAAATACTGACCAATCACAGCGGCGGATACAGCTGTGTGTGGATGTGTCGACGGACATACTGTTGTTGGCCCGCTCGTCTGATTTTGGGATTTGTTTGATCGATTGTGGCCACGAATAAGCGAAATGGCTACAAAACTTCCACCAACAGTTAGACTAGAAACATTTAAAAGGCGGAACACTGGTGGTGTTCTATCGTATACGGCCGAAAACGGCATGGTACCATAACAGAAGTTTGGCGCAAACTGCGCAAAACATTGACAAAATTCTCAAAGATCGCAGAATCCGAGGAAAGGCACAGAAAGAAATAAAGGGATATTGAAACCCATCAGGGGTAACTGGTTTCGCTTACGTTTATTATCAACATTTCATACATGATTGTCAGATAATATTGATGTCGCATTTCATAATGTTAAGAAGTTTGAAAATAATACTAATACTTTTCTTGCAAGAAGAATCATAAAATGGGAATTACTAGTTACATCCCCATTCTCGTAAATAGCTCTTCTAAAAGTTTTTAGAAGGGTTTTTTTTAGAGGAGTGATCGCTCTTCTTGACAAAATTAGAAGAGCGATTTTTAGCTCTTCTGGATTTTTCAAATCCGAAGCACTGCAATGGCTCTCTTCTTGTAAAACATGTATTTGAACATCTGAAATGTTAACAACATGGAGGGGATACATGTAGGAACTAGACTATTTTCAGCAATTTACCGTGAAAATTATGGAATTGAGACTTCTTGTTTTAAAGTTCTAGCTAAAATTAAGCCTGCTTGATGTCTTAATCCCTCTTTCACACTTTAATTCTTTGACAAAGTATTTGCCATGGGGCACTGACAGGTACATTGATGCGTGACTCATCAGACTCGCGATGTAAATCTGTCTCTCAAGATAGCTACAGCATACTATGACTTTATAACTGATGTAAATAAATATGCATCGAATTATCTCACTACAATTACAAGAAAGAACCATTATGTTTATATTAATGATCATTTTGGCACCTTCAGTTCGAAGATAGTCCATTGATCACTGATTAAAAATATTCTCCATACTGTCATGACTGTAGCCATAGGTCATGTGGGACGGTGAGCAAGAGTATGAACCACAAATTTGCGCTGGGAGTCACATGTCAATGCACCTGTCAGTCTTCCAGAGTGGTTTGCCATGGGAAAGGAACATCAATTGGTGTTCCCAAAGTAGTGCTACAGTGTTGCATAGCAAGAAATAAATGGGAAAACTACAACAAACTGATCCATGGCATAGAAGAGTCACGTACCAAAATTGAGGTTGAGACCAAAGGTCACTGTGGCTTAAAAATCAGGAAATCAAGGAAAATTGCCAAATTTTGTGAGTGGATACATTAGGGTGAAAGACTTGTAATCAGGAAATGATGAAAAAAATTCACAAATGTTTGTCAGTGGATACAAAAGGGGAAAACAATGTGTCACATACCAAAATTGGTGTCAAATTGACGTACATTGACGCCAATTTTTGTTCTTGATCATGTTCAAATTTAGATTCCTTTTTCAGGTTTGTATTCATTATGTTCCTTCCTGCTAGAGAATATTGCTCAAATTATTACTTACGGATTTCTGGTGAACATTTTCTCTTCATGCCCTCACACAATGATACACATATTTCTATCCACATCTAGGATTTTAGTCAAGCGAGGTTTCTGAGAATCAACTTTTACAGGATGGAGTTGGTGCTAGGAGCCCATGGAAACAGCTTTGTGAGTATTCAGATATTAAAATTACTGCATATGCTGCGAACGCTGGTAATTATGAGACTACCTGGGGTTTGTGGTGTAGTCTCACCTGAAGTGCCCATGCATAATACCTTAATGAGAACGAATCCAGAATTCGACTTCTGACTGCCTCAGAAGATTCTCCATACAAGACTCGAGATGTTGTTTGAAACAAATTGATGTTTATTCGTCGACAGACTTGACATGTACAGCAAAATGACTATCCAATGTGAAATGCAGAGTACTGTAGTTCCCAGTTGTACAATGAAACACACATGTGATTCAAGGGAGACAGATCTTAAAAATCTGATTACAAGGAATATTGTCATTCTATATACATGTACAGTGGAACAAACAAGATACTTGATTAAACATTTATCCAATCACAGCTATGCTACTGTTAACAAATGGTGATTTACTATCGCATCACATGACTTGCTTACTCTCAAAAGCCCAGGTGCATCAATGAAGATTACCAGACCCTGTTGAACTGAACCCCTAATCAAAATCTTTCCAAGTCCAACTTCTTTGAGGAAACTGATTTTCGTCATTCAGGAAAGCTAACCTCTATTGTTCGGTCAAGCTATGCCCAACTAAAATCTGACCAGCACTTTAAACATGGACACATATAAAATACAACCAATGATTTCTAATTCTTTAATTGAACTGCATAATTGAATTTGCATATAATAACATATAGATGAGTCCTAATCTTGCCGTTGTGGTGATCTGTGGCAATCAGCCACCTGATTGCAATTTTGGCATTCATTTCATGAAATAGTCTGAACAATGAACAGGGCCGTAGCCAGGATTTACTGAGGGGTGGTTCGCCTTCACTCCAGCAGGGCACATCATGGGGTTCGCTGTATGGGAAAAGGGGCAAATAGGGGGTTCGCTTCAGTATGAAAAAGGCATTTATAAGAGAAAAATATATATTTCCGAAATGGGGGTTCGCTCAAACCCAGAAAACCTCCGTTGGCTACGGGCCTGAGACATTGATTTGGTTTCGAAAAATTCACTATTGAAATTAGCAAACTCTGTGCCTTTGCGTTATCTTTTGTTCCAGATTTACATACATTAGGATATTAAACTTAGGGTACGGTATAGAATTAATACCCGTGTAACAGGAAAAAAATCAATCCATCCGGAGGTCTTGGACAATGAAGCCCAAATATCTGAAAATAAAATGAAAATTGTTAGATATAATGATGATATTCAGGGATAAGTGTGATCTTCTTTCAGATATACAACAAACTCATGGCAAAGAATATAAGCCTATTGATTTTTATACGCCTGCTGAAAATGTGGAAATGGGATGGCGCTGTCTGTCCATCCGTTCGTTTCTTGTCCGCACACTTTTCAAGCTACAGATCTGAAGTTTGGCAGTTAGGTGCATTAGGGGGAGATGAGGTGTCATGCATTGCTTTCGCTCATGTTGTGCATGTGGGCCATTTCCATGGCAACCAGACACGCCCTCTTTATCTCAGCTATTGTGAAGGTAGTTTCTCTTATGTCCAGACTGTATATCGCACACTTTTCAAGCTACTAATCTGAAGTTTGGTAGATAGGTGCATTAGGGTGAGATGACGTGTCCTGCGTTGCTTTCGCTCATGTGGGCTGTTTCCATGGCAAGCAGACACACCCTCTTTATCTCAGCCATTCTAAATGTAGTCCGGGCTGAATATTGCGCACTTTTCAAGCTACTGATCTGAAGTTTGGTAGATAGGTGCATTAGGGGGAGACGTGTCATGCGTTGCTTTCACTCTTGTGGGCCATTTCCATGGCAACCAGACACACCCTCTTTATCTCAGTCATTCTAAATGTAGTCCGGGCTGAATATTGCGTACTTTTCAAGCTACTGATCTGAAGTTTGGTAGGTAGGTGCATTAGGGGGAGACAACTTGTCATGCTTTGCTTTCGCTCACCTGGGCCATTTCCATGGCAACCAGACACACCCTCTTTATCTCAGCCATTCTAAATGTAGTCCGGGCTGAATATTGCGCAATTTTCAAGCTACTGATCTGAAGTTTGGTAGGTACGTGCATTAGGGGAAGACGACGTGTCATGCGTTGGTGTCAGCACTGTGTATCGCACACTTTTCAAGCTACAGATCTGAAGTTTGGTAGGTAGGTGGATTAGGGGGAGACAACTTGTCGTGCTTTGCTTTCGCTCATCTGGGCCATTTCCATGGCAACCAGAAACACCCTCTTCATCTCAGCCATTCTAAATGTAGTCCAGGCTGAATATTGCGCACTTTTCAAGCTACTGATCTGAAGTTTGGTAGGTAGGTGCATTAGGGGGAGACGACGTGTCATGCGTTGCTTTCACTCTTGTGGGCCATTTCCATGGCAACCAGACACACCCTCTTTATCTCAGTCATTCTAAATGTAGTTTCGCTCGTGTCAGCACTGTGTATCACACACTTTTCAAGCTACAGATCTGAAGTTTGGCAGGTAGGTGCATTAGGGGAAGACAACGTGTCATGCGTCGCTTTTGCTCATGTGGGCCATTTCCATGGCAACCAGACTCGCCCTCTTTATGTTATCCATTCTAAATGTAGTTTCGCTTGTGTCTGGACTGTGTATCACACACTTTTCAAGTTACTGATCTGAAGTTTGGCAGGTACATGTAGGTGCATTAGGGGGAGACAACATGTCATGCGTTAATTGCTTTTGTTCATGTGGGCCATTTCCATGGCAACCAGACACACCCTCTTTATCTCAGCCATCGTAAAGGTAGTTTCTCTCGTGTCCAGACTGTATATCGCATATTTTTCAAGCTGCTAATCTGAAGTTTGGTAAGTAGGTGCATTAGGGGGAGACGAAGTTTCACCACTAACTATCAAATGTGAATCCATACAGTGCTGAAAGTTTTCAATTCACTGTTCTATCTGTCATGTCTGTTCAGACATTTTGAGTTCGGACAGAGCTCTTGTTGATACATGTCTGTTTGCCTGTCTTAGCTTTTGTTCCCTGTCTGTGCCATATCTTCATTTTCAGTTATGGATTGGTACCAGACTTTCAGTATAACTACTGATAGTACAAAGGAGATGTCTATTCATAATTGTCAAGCCCTGCTGGTGCATGTGTGAAGAAAGTTTGCCAGTTACTTGCCGAGGGCCCTGGTTCTCTATGGGTACTCCTGCTTCCTTCACCCTTCAAATTGACTGTCATAGTAGGTGAAATACACTTAAGTGTGACATTTTAACCGAATCCCTCCTCCCACTCCTTTTTAATATCAAGCATATCAAGGTCAAAGTGTCAAAAGCAATATCAAGATTGGGTTGTAAGTGAAAGGGGGTTGTACGAGAAAAACTTAGTCCCTCTCATTGATGCCAGTGGGTACCTTAGTGTGGAGTTGGTTCATCCAGTAAACCTCTCTCTTGTGTCGGAGGGTATCACTTAAAGGACGATTGTCGGGGTCAGAGCGGATAACTTCGATGATTTTGAAGCCAATGTCGCTGACATTGGTCCACCTGCGTTGCGTTTCTGGACGGCGTTGTGTACGTTGTACAACCGTGTAGATTGCCCCGGATCAAACACCCGGATCAGTAACACCCTCAGGACCACTCCTCGGTCCTTCCTGGCACACTGCCTGGCTCCCGGATCGAAGTCCCGGATCGGGCTTCATGAAATGAAGCTCCGACTTCGAGTGTTAATCACACCTTTCTCTACCCGGATCACTCTCCCGGATCACTCTCCTGGATCGACCTTCCGATCCGGCTCCTACAGGCAACACCCCATACACCCGGATCCACTCACGGATCATCAGTCACGATCTGAGGGTTCAATCCGGCCACGCTATTATCGCTTCTCGAGGTCCTCTAGCCATCCAATCAAATGGCGCCATTCCTAACCAGCCGGATCGGCCCGGATCACCACCTATAAATAGCGGGAACTTTTTCCACATAGATCAATCACTGCCTATGATGAAGGAACAATAGTTCCGAAACCGGTCAGGCTGTTTTAGTGGTTACTCTGATAGAAGCCCCAATCTGAATCTACACATATCTCATCCAATATCAAGATTGGGGCCTGAAATCTAGGAAAGTTGCAAATGTATTGAACAATTACAAATATACTACATACTTAGAAACCTGTGAATACTGACACGTGGGTAAACTGACCATAATACTGACATTATCCAGGGCCTCAACAGTTAAATTAAAGTATTTTGAAGCCTGATAAACCAGACACCTGTAAAAAACAAAACTACATGTATAATATGGTCCCAGGCATGATCAGTACAGATTAGCTCAGCTAGGGCTGCAGAATGTGACTCTTCTTTTAAGCCCAACTCACACTACGAACATTCTGTAGAACAGAACAGTTTGTTCGTGTTTTTGTTCGTGGTAACCTCACACTGCGAACACTTTCTCTTGACTACCAGTCGCCGAGATCAAGCAGCGAGGCTGCCGGTCATGTGATGGGAGCCATTTTGTTGTGTCATGTGAGAGCGGCTTCGGCACATGACAGCTGCCAGTTGATTGGATAACTGTTGGTAAATGTTCGGACAAATGTTTGCGATCACCACACACTGAAGACAAAAATTGTTTTGAGGACGAAAACATGTTTCGAAAATCAAACATGTTTGATTCCATGAACTTGTCCCTCGAACAGAATGTTTGTGTTTCTGGGCACCTCACACTGCAGACAAAACATGTTCTGAACAGTGTTTTTGTTCTAATACAACAAAATGTTCATAGTGCGAGTTGGGCTTTAGATGTACCTCAAAACTTTTTGTGCAAAATAAACCTGACATCTTATAATGTTTTGAAAAAATTCTCAAAAGTGCCCATTGCCATGATTGCTGTTCAGTTTTTCTGTTCATTCCTGCAGCATAATCTTAGTCATTTGATATTAGTTATTTTGTAGTTAAGGCCATCCACAAGAATTATTTTTGTTTCCAGTAATCCTACTTACCCATATATTTTGCAATAAAAAAAAGGTTTGAGTATACAATTTTTTTTTATATTTTTATGTTTTTCAGCTGCAGTACTCCGTGAAATACTATACAAAAATACACTAAAAAAATAAAAGAAATAAAAAAATAAAAATTTCTGTGTACGTACATGTACCTACCCAAATTTTCTAAAGTTGGTTGCTGAAAACAAAAATATTATTGTGGATGGCCTAAGCATGAATAAGGCATTAATTGCACACCGAAAAAACTTGTACATGTACATCAGTCTTTTGTAGAGAGAGAGAGAGAGAGAGAGAGAGAGAGAGAGAGAATTAAGGTTACCGTTTAACATCACGTTCAGTAATATTTCAGCTACATGTATACAGTGACAACCAAACAACAACCCAGCAATCCAGAAGTAATCAACACAACACATGACATGCATTAAAACTTATGCAACAAACCGATTTCTCTCAAATAACCTAAAATACAGTCTCATTTTACCCGACCAAAAAGATCTTCCAACATGTCCAAAGTAGCTGCTTGATAAAAAGAAACTCTTACAATCTTAAAGCATACAGTCAATCAGAATCCGTTTCACTGCGAGATCGTGTTATGAAATACACCGTGACCTTAGGGCTGGTTCCTTGATTGCTTCTGTCCTCACTCTTGCCAGTGTCACTGTCCAATACATTTCCATTTTCCAGGAGAGGTGTTCTAGTCAGGAGTGAGATGGATAGTGAGCAGGGAGTGAGCTCTCTGTCCTTAATTAAAAAAAAGAGCCAAAACGTTTTGATCAAAACAAGATCAGGCGATGTAGAATCGACCATTCACGTTTAACTCGCGAACATTTACCAAAAAAAAAGAACCAGTCCAAAGGTGTATTCCATGCCATGAAGATCTCACAGTGAAACATATTCTTATCGACCATATAGATTTTAAGATTGTAAGAGATTCTTTTTATCGAGCGACTACTTTGGAAGATCTTTTTGGTCGGGTGAGCAGGGCCTGATCCAGGCCGTTTTTGAACCCGTTATAACGGGTTTGGGCGCCATGAATTTGGGCGCCCAAATGAGAAAAAAAAAAAGAAAAAAGAAAAAAAAAAAAAAAAAATTTTGTTAGCAAATTCCCTCTGAACAGGCTGAAACCTATATTAATGCAATTACTATTGCCAAATATTAAGTTATCAGGCTGTATTTAGACCATTCAATACTCCCACAGCTTCCATGGGCTTCGACAGTCCCACATCGCGGCCTATTTCACTATAACTTATCACACTCTGCGCCAGGTAAGGGTGCCCAAACTAAAAGTCTAGATCAGGCCCTGGGTGAGGGAGGACTGTGTCTTAGGTTATTTGAGAGAAATCGGTTTGTTGTATAAGTTTTAATGTATGTTTTAATGTGTTGGATTACTAAGTTATTAACTTGAGTATTTATAATTTTGTTTGATCATCGCTATACAGCTGAAATATTGCTGAACGCGACTTGAAGCCTTAATTCTCTCTCCTGTATGTTGTGTGATAACATTATAGATAGAGCAAATATAATAAAGTAAGAAAACTCCTGAATTGTGTGAATAAAATGTACATTATGCTGTCATTGAATATCAATATCTCACTATAACCATATACATGTACATGTACATATTTAACCCATGTATATTGATTTTGACGACTTATTGTGATCCGTATGAAGTGAGTAGACCATCGATCACTGGCATACATGAACACAGAAGTTGATTTGTGTTTGAATGGGCGGAGAAGCCACAGGTGTCCCATCACAATACATGTATTGATTGAGACATTGCTGTGTGTTAGCACAGTCATAAACACGGAGACAAGTTGTGTATGGTCTAGGTGACTCAGACATGTCATTGGGCGGGGCAGTGGGCAGATTTCGCATTACAGAAGTTGATTTTTAAAATGGCAATGCAGAAAACAAACATTAAAGGAGAAATCACATGAATGTGTTTTCTGCTCTATCTATCTCCTCCTTGCAGGGCTTCTTTTTGAAAATAACAGGAGAGCTAAAATAGCTCCCGTAGACAATTTTAGAAGAGTGATTTGGGAAAGAAGAAGAGTGATCTGCATTCAATACAATGTATTATTTCCATGTTTTGAGGGGAGTTATTTTTCACTCCCCTGAGCTGTAGGGGAGTAAGAATGATCAGTCCTGCTAAATTTGATGCACTGGCCTCGATACTTTCTTCGGGTGTAGTTGACATTTTTCGGGAATAATCCATTTTACATGTTTTATGTTGAGCGTTTTCATTCCATAAGTAAAAGTAGGGTGCTAGCGTTGTGGTAACGAACATGTGATGCTCTGGTACGCATGGAGCAGGAACATCCCAGCCCATAGAGCCTCACTTTCATGTAAAAGTATGGTGGTATCCTACATCCAAATTATCGTATCGAATGGATTATACTAGTACATAGAACATTGTAATCTCTAATTTTCAGGTAATAATTATCACCCTATCAAAAATCAATCATCCTCAAGTTTGGGGACAAAATTCAATCAGTGGTTCTAATATATGTGATCACACTAAAAATCATTGAAATAAGGGCGCTTCATGAACATGTTGAAATTAGGGCATGATTTTCTTGATAGGAATGGCATACATGTATATGGTTATCCAAATGTGTTACACCGTGGCCGGTTTAGTGTTCTGATCTTGATGGATTAGAGTTCCAATTGGAATGGCATATATGCCCAGGGTTCATACGCCTCCTGGAAAGTCCTTAAAACTCCTTGAATTTAATTGCTAACCTGGAAAGTCCTGGAAAATGCTTAAAAATAGAGTTTAACTCCTGGAAGAACTACACTTTCATCTTGTGGGAGAACCAGTGATCTGATGCCATGCATTACTGTGCTAAAATTTGTTCCTGAATATCGTTAATTTGCTCATCTTTGTTGTGAGTTATTGTGCTAGACTCCTGGAAAATTAAAATTATTGACCTGGAAAGTCCTGGAAAACTCCTGGAATTTTTCCCTGTTGTAAGTGTTTGAACATATTCCCCTCATGCCATTACATGGTATGGTATAAGCCATCCTTTGTCTGCCAAGTTCCAAAAAAACGATGCCGAGGAGTTCCTAGGAGGTCCAACTCGGCGCACCATGCCTCTCTGTTTGGAATGCCTTATGCCAGTTCCTAGCATGCCCTGTTTTCTAGACGCTCCCTAGCAAAGAAATAGTGGATTATATGCATGATTTTGGACCATTCTGACGACTTCTTGTTCTAATCAATTTGATCACCCACAGATTTTATGGTGGAAAGTTTCACTTCCTGTGATTGAATTATTAGATAGATTACCGTGGTGCAAATTCCTGCAGTAAAATGACATTGAGGAGACTTAAAGATGTCATCAGCCTCAAATCTGGGCTGAAATCGATGTCTCTCGAACTCAGCGAAAGTGGCATATTACAACAGGTACAAAACGAGAGACATTTGACCACAAAAAACTAAACTTGTTTCTACCATTCACGAGGAAATAGAAGGAATTGATCTTTAAAAATAAACAGCATGGCCGTTTATTTTTCCATGGCCGTGTCAACAAGCGTATACACGTGTGGTAGATTCTACCAACGTATGTTATGCGACATTACCGAACCGTAGGCACGAGCCATGACGTTATCCCATGGCTGCAGCTGTGCAGCATTCAGATTTGTGAGCATCGCTACGTCACTCATTTTCCTCTCTGCGTCCAACACACACTCAATGGCGAAACAGCAATCCCGTCGAAGCGGGCAGAGTTTCAAATTTCTCTGACAATATAATATTGCATTCGTTGTACATGGCGACCCCACTATCATCAAATATAATACATTTGATGCATTGGTAATCTTCTCTGCTGAAAAAAAACGCATAGGGAAGAGTTTACAAAATCCATCCATTTTGAGGCTGATTACATCTTTAATTCTTCTTTAAATTACATGTATGTGCTTCATGTATTCACCAGGGACACGATTTGAAATATTTTGCCATCAATCTAATATTAATTGATTTCTACATTTCTTGTCAATTTCAGCAAGAACATCATAATTTTGGTACAGTATAGTTATAACGCATATCTGATACTTGCCTACTAACAACAGTTTGTGCTATGTACACTAATTCACTAACACGACTAATATTTGCTATTAACATGATTAGGCGTGTCATGGACGTCACCAAGATTTCTTGAGAGGGGGTCGTTGTTTCATATGCTTACTTATTAGACATGTTAGAGAGCTCAGGATTGTGCTGTTCAGCATAGCAAAATAACATACGGTTAAGCACTGAGAGGGGGGTCGTTTCGCACCCAACGACCCCCCCCTAAAGACGCCCTTGCATGTTAGCCGTCAGATATACAGTACAGTTTGTGTTCATAGCATTTATTCAAAGTTTACTAAATATATTTCTATATTTTAATTTATGATTTTTCATGCTCTTCAGAACCTTAAGGATTTAGTTGATGGTTGTATGGCTAGCTTTGCAAGACGAAATCCTCCACATGCATGACTTTAACTCCTGTGGTCTCTGTTGGAATTAAGAGTAATTGTGACATATTTCAGAACACATGACATGGAACAAGTGTTTGTATTATCTAAAATGAGTCATGCAATGTTACATGTATCGTGTATCATGTTCTGTTTGTTGCTATTCATATTTATTGATCGAAACAACAAAAATATTTGCCTATCCTATATTCAACACTATTGATCGAGGGGCAACTCCATATTTTGTACCTGATGCTTGCTTGCGTGCATTTCTCCTGATATCCCTTGCTTTAATATACAGCATCATATCTCACAGTATCTGATCTGGTTGTTAATCGTGTACTAATTCCGTTGAGCTGTTGTTTTATCAATGTTTCATTTCTACTTTGCTACATACCAGGCAAACTTTATTCAGCTTTTCTAATATAAATGTCAAACAAATTATTCACTCTGTATAGCATCTAGTGTAAATTTACTCTATACATTTTGATCTTGGCTTATGCTTAAACATTTGATGGATATTTTCCAACGTGGTAACAGGCTTAAAGATATTTTTTGGCAACATTGAAATGAAAATATGCTAGTGATCATTAGCTGAAAATATTGTTCCACATTCAAGCATAGGTTCAGACAGTGCACAGTGAGGCATGTTCCGCTCTGGGATTTTCTCTATGCTCCAACATCAGCCATATTGCAGCATAGGGAGAAAGGAAAATCGACTAGTTAGAAATTTGTAGGCGAGACTCAGAGGGAATCATGCCTCACTCTGCACTCTGTCCGAGGGTGATATTAGAAAGTTGCCAGTGCTGTGGGTATTATCAGTTCAACTTCTCAATGGCATTGATATACATAATTTCAAGATGGCATTGAAAATAAATTCAAATTTCATTGATATACATAAGGACCACGTATGTTTAGGTGGGTAAATGACCCCAGAACAGGTGCGGTAGAAGTGCCAGAAATAAAATATTACATATACGAGAAATTGTTCAGTTGGCGTGAAGTACAATATTATATTGTATATAGAGAAGTTTCAAGGCACTGAGTCTGATCATTCTCGAATAACATGGCCGTGAAGTACATGTAGTGCATTCGTGCAAAATCGCCAACTTAACTCATATTTCTTTCTATAGACATTATAGATTATCATTATGGTTATCGTTTATCTTCATATGTTTACAGAGAACAATAGGAATTGTTTTCACCCCAGAATCAACTATTTTGCACAAATGTACTACTTCACGGCCCTGTTACTCGAGAATCATGAGACTCCGTGCCTTGAATTTTTTCTGAGTATACAATGTGATAATATTGTACTCTGTGCCAATTGAACAATTCTTGTAGTAGAAGTATTTTATTTTAGTACTTCTGTATTGCACCTGACCTGGGGCCATTTTCCCATCAAAAGATACAAGGTCCTTTGAAAAGGGCATTGGTATACATAATTTCATGATGGTGTTGATGTATAGAAGATCTTGGCTATTTAATATGAAAGTTATGACACGAGTTGAGTAAGAAGCTCGCAACATGTAAAACTTACTCAACTTAGTTCCAACATGCAACGGAGTCAGAGAACCTCGCTTGTTATAGCCTGCATGGTCAGTTTTCGTAGAATTTCAGAATTTTGTAGACCATTTTACAACAGAATGCAACAAGTGTAATTAGCTGTTCTTCATACATTCTTTATTTTGGATCATGTCATGCCATGAGTTACTCTCGTGTTCACAGCATGTCATCATGCGTGATACATGTCATGACATGTTGGCGAGTTCTCAGCGACAGCTAGGCTGAATATGTAATCCGTGTGAAGTCTCTAATCATCCCGATCTATTGCAATGAATAATCACACATCGGGAATATTCCATGCCGATATTGCAAAAGAATGAACAAAGATTTACTTTCGAGATCTGACGGGAAGCTGTACTCAAAATGGCGGGTTGGATGCACCAAACAACAATGACACATTTCGTAGTAAAGTTGTATCAATGGAAAAAATAGTTCAGTGACGTCACGACCAAGCGTAGTAATTTAGTTTCTCACTTTCATATTTCATCTAATCAGTGTATTTGAAAGCGTTACGATAATTTCCCTAATAATTCAATCACAGGAGTTAAATTTTCAACTCTGTTATTCGAACACAGAGAAAAGGTAACATTCCCATTCTTCATTCAAATTGAAGAAAAGTCATATAATGACAAAATGTGACACTTTGTAGCTGGTGCCACGGAGAATATTGCCAGATTTATGCCATTTTCACTGCACTTCTGGTGATCCAATTATTAAGGGAATTACCGTATGTATAGTTACATATGGGAATTATGGCATAGGATTTTATGAATGAAAAGTACTACAGTTATGTGATTAACAATTCCAAATGGCATATGCATAATTTCAAAAATTTTAAAATGGCATTGTTGATATTAAAATTTTTAAAAGAGCATACATAATTTCAACATGGCATTGATATACATAATTCTAAGATTTATGCCATTTTCACTGCACTTCTGGTGATCCAATTATTAAGGGAATTACCGTATGTATAGTTACATATGGGAATTATGGCATAGGATTTTATGAATGAAAAGTACTACAGTTATGTGATTAACAATTCCAAATGGCATATGCATAATTTCAAAAATTTTAAAATGGCATTGTTGATATTAAAATTTTTAAAAGAGCATACATAATTTCAACATGGCATTGATATACATAATTCTAAGTACCGGTGCATTATATACACAGTTAATGTTATTATTGCAATAGTCAGATAAAACACACAGCATAATAATAAATGAAATAATTCAAATTTCAATGACTTGATCCTGTAAATTATTTTCAGCAAACATTTCACTGTGAGGGAGCTGATTGTGATGGCGGAGTGCTCATGTTTTGGTCACCACACGGACTGCGTGAAGGACACGATTACGGCGAAGTTTGAGTGTGTGTGTGGCCACAACACCATGGGCAGGTACTGTGAACAGTGTCTGTCATTCTATAATCAGCAGGCCCACACCAATGGGGAACCTTGTCAAGGTAAGCCATAAATATTACAATTTTACATGTTTTATATTTTACGATTCGGGAAATGCTCTTGATGGTATAAAATCATCCTCGAAGGAAGTGAAAATCCCATCATAAATCAGCGGGTGATCAAAGGACCTGGTGCAGTTTAGTGAGATTTTGACCTCCATGAGGTGCTGTTCATAGTGCCGAAATGAAATATCATGTGAGAAATTTATTTTTTTCGGTTGGATTGTATAATTATCTTGTCGTATAATCTGAGTATTTTCCAGGCACTGGGTCTTTGAGTTTTTCAATAACAGCGTCTTGAAGTAGTGGATTTGTTTCAAATTGTGACTATTTCAACATGAAAACAACAGCTTTTTACACCATAAAAATATGAAGCCAGTGCAGAACCATGTTAAACTTTACGCCGACATATTGGTCACTGTTCATTTGTCACTGAAAATCTGTTTTGGTTCTGCACTGGCTTCATGTCTACTGAGAGAAAAAGGTGCGGTTTTTATCTCGAAATGGACCATTTTCATGATTTTGCGAAAGTCCACTATTTCAAGATGCTGTTATTCAACAACCGTAAGACATAGGGACTGAAAATACTCAGACTATATGACAAGATCTATGATAATCTAACTGGGAAAATCTTTCATGACATGATTGTCTGATATTTCATTTTGGCACTACAAACTGCACCCCCTTACAGACTTGAGGTGTACACCTCAAGTTGAGGTGTAGTCGAGGTGTACCTGAGGTGTACACCTCAACTTGAGGTGTAGTTAAGGTGTACCTGAGGTGTACACCTCATTTTCTTTTTCAAGGTGTATACACCTCAAGTACACCTCATGGACTTTGAAAAATATTTTTGTAATTTACCTACACCTCAAGTACACCTTATGAACTTTGCCAAAATATGCATGTACCTCAAGTACACCTCTGGAACTTTGTCAAAATATACGTGTAATCTACCTACACCTCAAGTACATCTCATGGACTTTGTCAAAAATAGATATGTTATATACTACACCTCAAGTACACCTTATGGACTTTGCCAAACTATGCATATACCTCAAGTACACCTCTGGGACTGTCAAAATATACTTGTAATTTTTGTACACCTCAAGTTTACCTTGGCTTCCCATACAGATTTCACTGCCCATCAACATGATCAACTAAATGTTTTATTTATATTTTAAAGTACATTTCTTAGTTCATTTAAGCGCTATATTTTAAAATAAATCAATAAATGGGTTGGCTAACTGTAAATCTCATACACCCTCTATGAATAAAAGAACCACTTGACAGGTCATACCTTGTTTTCCAGGTTACAATACATAAAATCTACTTCTGCTATTTCTTGTGTCACCTGCATATACATTCTCAGCTGGAGCTCTTCTTTAATTATTTTCTTAATACTTTTTAACTCTATGTCTCAGTTGGATGTTCCTGCCTTAGTCTAATATTCTATTGTAACATACACCAATTCAGTCTGACAGTTTGAAATAAGTACAGCCCTTGTTTAATTAACAAATAATAATTAACCGTGAGTGATACCTCATAAACTTTGTCAAAATATATACTTGTAATTTACCTACACCTCAAGTACATCTCATGGACTTTGCTAAAATATGCATGTACAAAAGTATACAAGTATGTACTTATACCTCATAATTTATCTACATCTCAAGTATTTCCTACACTCCACCGTAACAAGCTTGGCATGAGCATAAGATACAGTTATCCACCTACACCCAAGATATATGGTGGACTTGGTGGAAAGGTTTGTCATGAAATTGAGCATAATATACCATCCACTTATTGTAAATAATTGCCAGCACAATCTTTTATTCATACTCGCTAATTACTGGTTTTGTATCCCAAAATAATGAAAATACTGTTATACGATCACTTTCTAAATGATAAAAAATATACATACTCGCTAAATAGACAAAATATTGCTGAACATGGCATTAAATTTAATTTTTTCTTTACATGTCTATGCTGGATCATCATTCTGGCATGAATGTTACTTTAAATTACCTACACCTCAAGTACACCTCATTGACTTTGTCAAAAAAACATGTACCTCACTTTTAAATTACCTACGCACACCTCAAGTACACCTCCTGAACTTCTAAACAACATGAAAAATGTTATGTAAACTCAATTTTTATTTTATTTTTATTATTATTTTGACACCAGGACACTAATACATCAAACTAAAACCTGCTGTAACATTCTTCTCTTCAAATTATCATAGCAATCAGTTAATGGGCACTGTTGTATAATGTACAGAGAAACTATTGTTAAAGGGGAATGTTATCACAATTTTTGAAAGGCTAAAACCAATAAAAGGCAGTTCCATGTGGCCTGCTTTATTTTTTAGAATTATTTTCAAATTTTTAGCGATGATGCAATATCCTGAAATACGGCTCCAAAGTGCCTGATTTTTACCCACAGTAAATCCCCCCGGCGATTACCCTGTGACGTCACACAGTGAAGCGGCCAGAGTCAAACATGGCGGATAACACAGACAGCGGTACAAGCTCTCTGACATAGATTCCGATTTCAGCGTTAACCACGTTGAAGACTGTGACGTTGGACATTATACAGGTCTTGGAACTGAATAGAATGTAGAGGCAGTAAGCGATCATGAAACTAAAGGAGAAGGAGAATCTATCGAGTCATATAGATTTGAGCCATATGTACAAGCGAATCTGGGGTCAAACTGGGTTGTCCTGATGTCAGGCCTGTTTCAAGCCTGTAGCAGGCTGTGTCAGGCTGTGGCAGGCCGGTTTAAATATCAAACATTTATAAACAATGTTTCTATTTGTTACCAAATCAAACCTGTTTCAATTCATGCCTATTAATCTCCGTCAGGAAGATGATACAACGTAGAAAACGGAAGTTAAAACTAAAAGTTAGCTCCCCTAGCGGAGAGTTGTCCGCCCCTAGGAGAGCTCTCCCATCTATCCCAACGGCATTACTATAAAGGCTCTGCTCAAACCATTCTAGTCCTCTTTCTCATTGTAATTACCGAGACCTGTAGTGTTTAAGGCCGGCATGAGGGGACGGAGGGAGGGTCAATCAAATTGAAGCAGGTTTGATTTGGTAACAAATAGAAACATTGTTTATAAATGTTTGATATTTGATTCCCAAATCTTAAACCTGTTTCAATTCATGCCACAGTACCAACATATGGAGGCGGAATCTCGGCCTCGTGGTAACTCCCATAGCAGACTAGTAATCGCTGGAACGACACAGACATGGGTATAAATCTGAGACATTATTACTCAACAAGTTAACCCTGGTCACAGCCGTAAAGGGTAATTGAAGGAGTTGATACAGTTTTACTTATCTGAGTGTCTCCATCCATGTAGCTGTGCTCGTGGTGTGGTACACATTTCCACCAAGTTGTAGGATACCCGGGGCACGATAGGCAACAAGAAGGTCCCCTTGGTAGGCACTGTATGACTAGGGGGGGAAAACAGCCACAAGCCATTGCATACAGGGAGATCCTTGGTCCAACCATTAAGTTCGGTGAGAGCGTATACTAGCCGAAGCTTAGAGGGTGACCAAGTCCACACCACTCTCAGTCCGCAAGCCTCTTGAGGTCAACTCACCATACTTGGAGTGATGAAGGATGCGTTGGAATTGACCGTGCTTGCTCTCTGGGTCCGGCTGCGCAACGTCAACTCCCTGTACTGTCATCACTACTGTTGACCCTAGGCCTGGAGCAGGTGTCTTTTGAGTTGAAACGCAGAGGACCCAGCTGAGACATCTAGAAGGAAGTCAGTTTCTGAAAGACACAAGCAAACCGCAGTTAAGGTAAAGTTTAAAACTCACCATAGTGTCAGGCCTTCATATTGATGAAATGAGCATCCCTGGCCGGCCATCTGACTTATTTCTTCCTTCTAGCATATGTTACGAATGGGAGATGAGATGAGATGATACAGCAAGTTGTCTGATTTGCTGTGGTGATCCAAAATGCCGCCCCCCCCTTTTTTTGAATTTTTACTTGACCACGTGTTGGGCGGCTACCAGAGGCCCAAGCGTGGTCACACTATCTGATTGGACTGACATATCTCTCAGATAGAAATTGGTGAACGTGGAGTTCGCCGTCCAGGCACAAGACTGGACAATGTCATGGAGGGACAAGTTCTTCCATAAAGGCCATGACGTAGCTATGGCACGAATCTCATGAGAAGAAGCGGTAGACAACAGCGGAGGGGCGTCAATAGCCAGTTGATAAGACCACTTAATGGTTTTCTTCAGCCAAGCGGCAATGGTATTTTTTGTAATGTCACGCCTTGCAGACAGGCGAAGAGACAGAAATAACAGGCGCCGAGAGCCGCGAACGGAATCGGTACGAGTAAGATAGTGGCGGATGGCTCGAACAGGACATAGCAGAAGATCGTCCTCGAGGCCATGCACAAAGTCTGACAATGCAGGAATGGAGTACAAACGTTGAGCGCACGGACCTGAACGAACAGACTCATTTTTGGCGATAAATTCAGGAATGGGCCGAAAAGAAATGCAAGACCAATCCGCTGTCCAGGTCATAGAAGATCTCTCAAGAGCATGAAGTTCAGACACTCTGGACGCCAAAGCAAACGCCGCCAAGAAGGCCGTCTTATAAGACACAGCTTTAATAGACGCGGACTCTAAGGGTTCAAAAGGTGGATGAATCAGAGCACACAGAACCACACCGATATCCCATTTCGGTAACAGTTGGCGAGTATGACGCGACTGTAATGCGAAGGCGCGAATTAGCGCAGAGATATTATCGTTAAGGCTAATGTCAGTACCCGAAGTAAGCCGTAACACCCTAGCCAGAGCAGATCGATACCCTTCAATGGTGCTGATTTGGAACTTCTTATCACGGTGAAGGTGAAGGAGGAAGTCAGCTACTAGGGAAACAGAGGCAGAGTCGGGATTGGCATCATGTTCTCGGCACCAGGAGACGAAATAGGCCCATTTCGCCTGATAGAGCTGCGATGTGGAGGATCGGTTGGCTGAAACCATCGTCCGTGCAACCTCTGCTGAAAATCCTTGGAGTGAGTACATTCTGGATAGTCTGCAGACGTGTAGGTTGAGCCACCGCGGGTTGTGATGGAGAATCCCGTGCGGTTGACATAACAGGCTGGGCCAAACTGGGAGACAACGTGGCGGAGCAGTGAGGAGTGGGACCAGAATCGGGAACCACTGTCGACGAGGCCACCACGGCACTACGAGCAGAATGATGCAGTCGTGTCGAGAAATCTTTTGAAGAACTTCCAGAATCAGGGCCATCGGTGGGTAGGCATAAGCTAGGAAGTTGTCCCAGTTGATAGACAGAGCGTCGATGGCGAAGGCTTGAGGATCCAGGATTGGACTGACGAACAGGGCTAACTGGGCGTTGTTCCTCGTCGCAAACAGATCGATCAAAGGTGACTCCCAAATGCTGCAAATCTGCCGGAACACCTCCCGATGAAGTTGCCACTCTGTCTGAAGAACGGTGTCTGGCCGGGACAGGCTGTCCGCTAAGACATTGAGACGACCGGGAACATGGCGAGCATGGATATGACAATGATGAAGGCGAGCCCAGTCGTACAGATCCCACACCAGACGAAACGTTGATAGCGATCGGGTGGTACCCATCTTGTTGATGTGGGCAATGACCGTGGAGTTGTCCGTCGCGATGAGAAGAGACGAGTTCGTGAGACGTTGACTCCAATGTTGAACCGCTGGGATGACTGCCTTCATCTCCAGAAGGTTGATGTGAAG
>JAVTVY010002975.1:0-36794 GCA_036873755.1 Hanleya hanleyi | reverse complement strand
AGGCTGGTGGTGAGGTCGAGTAGTACGCTTAGACGGCGTCGTAGGGCTGAGTGTGTGTGTGGTGATAGGCTCCGTAGTCTCAGGGGTTGATACGGGAGGCTGGCGTTGAGGTGACGTCGTGGACTGTGGTGATGGCAGCGTCGTAGGAGGGAGAGTCGTGGTGGGGGTGGTGGTGGTGGTGGTGGTGGTGGTGGTGTTGGGTGATTGCACTTGACGTTGAGACCCCGGTGGAGCAGCACTTGGACGAAGGGTGTTGAAACAGGATATCACGTACGACAAATTGTAGAACACGCCTCAAAATAAGGTACCCACAAGCGCTACTAGACACACCACCGTACCGACTTGTCCTTTTCGAGTCCGTAACAGTAAGGGTAGATGTGCACTATCCATGGTACCACATCTACACTGAAGGATGGCGGTGATGTGAGGTAGAATTTATAGTCGTTTGATGTCACGACCTGACACCCAGGAATTAAACGAACTGGGCCAACCTTGCCATTTGACGAAATGATAGGGGATACCACGTCGATGTTCCGTTTTCAAAATCTTTTCCACCGTGTAGTAATCTTTCCGTGTTTTCACCACCGGTTGTAATTCTGCCTCATAAAACGTGCCTTGCAGTGTTTCTCCTTGTAGATCTTCCAGTTGATAGACGTGTGGCTGTCGAGGTTTATGGCGAACGATGACAAAGTGCTCATCACTCCAGTTGGGCAAGTAACTTTTCTCAAATTGCCCTTTCACTTTACTGATCCGTACCACATCTCCGCGTTTGTAACGGGGTGACGTGAGTGGTGGCTTGGGGTCTATGGAGTACAGCGTACGGCGCACTTGATGTTCGTTGCGTTCTGTCACATCGAGGGGAGCTCGCTGGATACTGCGATGATAGGCTCGATTGTACCCTTGGACCAGTTGAGGTAGTACATCGATGTACCGTCGGGTGTTTTTGGCGGTAAAATACTTGTACATTCGTCCTTTGAAGGTACGATTGAATCGTTCCACCACAGAGGCTTTGGTCTCGTTGTACGTATGGAAGAAAAATACCTTCTGTTTCTTAAGAAAGGCTTGAAAGGGACGGTTGAGAAATTCTGTGCCTTCATCCGTTTGCAAATAGAGGGGTTTGCGTCCCGTCTTGAAAATCTGCTGGAACACCCGTACCAGATTCTCTCCTGTTTTGGTGCGAATGGGTAGTACCCATGCGTACTTGGATAAAATATCGATACAGGTCAACATGTACCGATGTCCATCATTGTGGGGAGCAAATCGACTCATATCCACTAAATCAGCCTGCCATTGTGCGTCTATGCCTCCTACGATGACTCGGTTACGGCGAAAATGTCGTCGGGCTGCTCGATGTAAACTATAAGTGTCTTGGGTTTTTAACCAGTTTCGTACTTCATTTCGACTAATGCCTTGGGAATGTGCAGCTCGAGCGAGCGCTCCCACAGCGCTATAAGCGGCTGGACTGGTAGGGTTGTAATACAAATCGGTTAACACCTTGTTCACAGTGGTACGCCACGTAGATTCCGACCGTCCACCTTTTCTCATCCCCTTCCGGGTGCCCCTGGTGTGGGTCCCCACGCTGGAGGTTGCGCTGTGGTGTGTTCGCTTCATGAGGTGACACTGACACTCTAGCCTCTGTGCACCCTATAGATATAGTACTTCATCGACAATGGGGATTACTTTTTCCAAGGCTGTCCATAGATCAGGGTCCAGAGTAAAACCACCTCGCTTCAGACAGACGAGTCGAGCAAAATAGGGACCGCGGAAAATGTAGACGTCGTCACACAGGTGAATGCTATCACCGTCGAGGTCACCCAACAACACCCGTTTCAAGGTAGTCCACCCTTCCGGGGATAAAGAGACACGCGCTGGTTCAGACGTACACCAACACCTACTGTCGTCATCGATGAGCTCCACGCGTTGGGGATACAACAATAGGGTGCAGTCCGGTGTAAGAGTGCGGGTAGCTACAGAGTTCGCCTCGGGGTGCAGTACGTCGTGGACGTCGGTGATAATAGCTTTCAGCGCCTGCCATAATGCCGGACGCAGTAGGATAGAGGCACCACCACACTGTTCTAACCGGGGAAAAAAAGAATCATCTCTACCACTTCGTAGGTAGACACCGACTCCCACGTGCATGAAATCCACTTCGGGCTCTTTTCCCTGTAACAACCGTGTCAATAGAGTCCATCCTGCTAGGGTTAAACATAGCTTCACCTCTCGGGGATGTTCTTCGATGAGCTGCAGTTGATGGTCATAGACGATCAGGATGACGTCAGGCGTGAGTTGGAAGAAGGCAAGCTCCGCTCCGTGCGCTGCCATGGTGGTGAATGACAAAAAACACCGACGAGGCAAGTGTGTATATATCCATCCTCACCCCCTTCGTGAAAGTCCGTGATCACTCGTGTGTACCCCTAGTCCGTAGTATTTTCCACCCTTCGTGAAAGTCCGTGATGATTCGGGCTGTAATGTTATCTGCAATCATTTAACCTAGGAATTGTGAATTTTGCGCAAAATCTGAGGATTGTAAATTAACCCAGGAAGGGTGGTCGCGCGGACCTCGGCGTAGACACCTTGTAGGCCACCAATCAGCGACGCGTATATCGACTCTAATGTTATTAATAGACGCAATCATTTAACATAGGAATTTGCTAGTGTGAATTTGGTGCAAAATGAAGGGATTCTGGCGGCACACAGTCAATACAGTACATGCGACCCTTTTCAGGGCCAACCGTCATGTTATCTCAATACATGCAATCATTTAACGTAGGAATTGACAAATTTGGTGCAAAATCTCAGGATTGTAAATTAACCCAGGAAGGGTGGTCGCGCGGACCTCGGCGTAGGCACCTTGTAGGCCACCAATCAGCGACGCGTATATCGACTCTAATGTTATTAATAGACGCAATCATTTAACATAGGAATTTGCTAGTGTGAATTTGGTGCAAAATGAAGAGATTCTGGCGGCACACAGTCAATACAGTACATGCGACCCTTTTCAGGGCCAACCGTCATGTTATCTCAATACATGCAATCATTTAACGTAGGAATTGACAAATTTGGTGCAAAAATCTCAGGATTGTAAATTAACCCAGGAAGGGTGGTCGCGCGGACCTCGGCGTAGGCACCTTGTAGGCCACCAATCAGCGACGCGTATATCGACTCTAATGTTATTAATAGACGCAATCATTTAACATAGGAATTTGCTAGTGTGAATTTGGTGCAAAATGAAGGGATTCTGGCGGCACACAGTCAATACAGTACATACGACCCTTTTCAGGGCCAACCCCAATGTTATCTCAATACGTGCAATCATTTAACCAGCGGCATTGTGAATTTGGTGCAAAATCTCAGGATTGTAAATTAACCCAGGAAGGGTGGTCGCGCGGACCTCGGCGTAGGCACCCATCAGCGACGCGTATATCGACTCTAATGTTATTAATAGACGCAATCATTTAACATAGGAATTTGCTAGTGTGAATTTCGTGCCAAATGAAGGGATTCTGGCGTAACCTAGGAAGGGTGGGAGCCTCCTCTATGGACCAATGAGCAGACCCGAATAAGAGCCAATCAAATGTCATTAAAAGAGCCAATCCGCTATCAATAGAAAGAACCAATGAAGCCAGTATGACCCCATTGAAAACAGCCAATGAAAATCTGCTGTATTTCGGTATAAAGCCAGCAGGAGCGTGGATAGCGTCACTCCAAACACCTTTGCCACACTGTGAAGACCTATAGAACTGCAGCAGGAAAATATGTACAACAGAGTAGCCAAGATGTCCACGACGAGAGGTGCAGCGAAAGAGAGGCGGGCAAGAGATGAATTAGCGAGGGGTGCGAAAACGTATTGGTTGGAGGCGATAAAGAAATGGACACGGGAGAACACCAACATTACACCGCTGACCTGGGCCGACCTTCATGATCTGGTCACTAGAGCGCCGACCGATTTGCTGGGACGAGACTGGTTAAACTGCCTGCGAGCTGTGTTAGACGAAGACCACGAACAACAACAACAACAGCAACAACAACAACAACAACAAGAGTTCGTGGACATGGCAGACGTGGCACGAATCCTACCACCCACATTCCTGCAGGATCTTCCAGTCTCACCAGGCGACTCTGCATGCCGCTATACATTATACCCTGGCCGGGCCTTTTGCGTCAGCAATTTGGAGTAGACAGGCAAACTCCACCCTGAAGAAAACAGGGTTAACAAATTGACTACAAACGGCCCTTTTCAGGGCCAAGCAACGGCCCTTTTCAGGGCCACCCCAATCTACCGAGAGGGGGAACTTCTAACTTGGCACATTCAATTCAAATCAGGTCCTACAATCTCCTCTCCTCTCCTCTATATTCTATAGTATTACCAATCTGCAACACCAAAAAACAATCCCTGCCCCTCAACGGCCCTTTTCAGGGCCAACCCCTTATTACTTCTAACACACAGGGGTTTTTTTCTCAGTGTTATAGGGCCAACCCATGCAAAATTTTGCGCAAAATGAACGGATTGTAAATTAACCCAGGAAGGGTGGTCGCGCGGACCTCGGCGTAGACACCTTGTAGGCCACCAATCAGCGACGCGTATATCGACTCTAATGTTATATCAATACACGCAATCATTTAACATAGGAATTTGCTAGTGTGAATTTGGTGCAAAATGAAGAGATTCTGGCGGCACACAGTCAATACAGTACATGCGACCCTTTTCAGGGCCAACCCCAATGTTATCTCAATACGTGCAATCATTTAACCTAGGAATTGTGAATTTGGTGCAAAATCTCAGGATTGTAAATTAACCCAGGAAGGGTGGTGGCGCGGACCTCGGCGTAGACACCTTGCAGGCCACCAATCAGCGACGCGTATATCGACTCTAATGTTATTAATAGACGCAATCATTTAACATGGGAGTTTGCTAGTGCGAATTTCGTGCCAAATGAAGGGATTCTGGCGTGACCCAGAATGCATCACTCGCGCCAATACAGTACATGCGACCCTTTTCAGGGCCAACCCTAATGTTATAAACATAAGAATGGATTTTAACCTGGGAATTGGCCATAGACGATTTTGGTGCAAAATCTGAGGATTGTAAATTAACCCAGGAAGGGTGGTCGCGCGGACCTCGGCGTAGACACCTTGTAGGCCACCAATCAGCGACGCGTATATCGACTCTAATGTTATTAATAGACGCAATCATTTAACATGGGAGTTTGCTAGTGCGAATTTCGTGCCAAATGAAGGGATTCTGGCGTGACCCAGAATGCATCACTCGCGCCAATACAGTACATGCGACCCTTTTCAGGGCCCACCCTAATGGTATAAACATAGGAATGGATTTTAACATGGGAATTCATGTGTTATTTACCTATTGTTACCTTAGGTATGTGTGTGCATGTGCAGGAGTTGGTGTTATTTTGTGCTTTGAGTTAGAAGTTCTCTTTCGAAAGAATGGGGTGGCCCTGAAAAGGGCCTTTGGAAGATGTAAGGGATTACATCGTTCGGGTGAGGTTTACCCGCCTCCGGGTACACACCGGGCAATCGATGGTGATGAAATGACACTCTATGGGTATATCAGTGGACATAGGCTCTGTTCGGTGGGCCTGTGTGTCGTCAATACAGCGTACACACAGGGCTTGATGACCGCATGGAAATATTGCATATTTAGCAAAGCGTGTTGAGCATTGCACACAGCGTAAAAACTTTGCTGGTGTCCATATTACGGGTGGTGCCAGTCTTCTTTTTATCGCGGTAGCGTAGTGCTGCATCTCTTGAATTTGTTCTTTTTGTTGTTCACTCCTTTTTCTTATTTTTCCTCCGTTTTTCTCTTCTTCTTCTTCTTCTTCTTCTTCTTCTTCTTCTTCTTCTTCTTTCTGTATTTTCTTGGATGTTCCCTCCCCTTCTTCTTCTTCTTCTTCTTTTTCCCCTGCTTTTTTTTCTGGGTGTGCCAACTCATCGGGTAGGAGTTGAGCTTGGAGGCTTGGTTCTTCATATTGTTGCAAGATATCTTCGAGGACTTGGTGAAACCGTTGGGTTTCGAGTGCGGTGACATCCGCATTACCATCCTGTAGTACCGGTTGGTGTTGTTCATCTGTAAATAGGGGCTGTAATATATCATCCTGCCAATTGTCCTCTATCGGTGGGTGTTGTAGGTCACTATCTCTCATGAACTCTTCAAGCGGTGCATCAATATCCATGGTTTCAGCCATGATGTAATTGTGAATGAATGGCAAGATACACCCCGCTATTTATAGTCTAACCGTAGAGCGCGCGGACGTCAGCGAAATCGTGCATCAAAACTTTTGTGCTGAACTCAAGCTGGAAGAAATTTTGTGTTTCTTTTACAATTTTAAACCGGTGTCATTTTGCAATAAATGCGAGGTCAGGTATAAAATTTATTTCAAGTTGAACTGGGGCAACTCATGGTGTAGCATTTAAAAATTGAGAAGACTAGCGGTAGACTAAGCCGCTATTTTAATGATTTTATCGATTTTTAATCCCGTAACGTTAGGGTTAGGGTAGTGTGGAAAACCCGGTACACTGGAAATAAATCGGGTTTCCTGGGTAAAAATACGTCAGGTATGTCCCTCACAGCCTTATAATGCCTCCCTGAAATTTGCAGTCGGTTTATCGACAGAAAACTAGGAAATTTTATCATCTTGTACACCGCCATCTTGTACAACATGGCCGCCAATGCCGCCATCTTGTACACCGCCATCTTGTACAACATGGCCGCCAAGCCGCCATCTTGTACACCGCCATCTTGTACAACATGGCCGCCAATGCCGCCATCTTGTACACCGCCATCTTGTACAACATGGCGGCTGATCCACCATGTTGTACACCGCCATCTTGTACAACATGGCCGCCTAGACTATAAATAGCGCGCTGTATGTTACCATTCATTCACAAAATACATCATGACTACCAGAAGGCGGTTATTCAACGACCCTAGAGAACTTAGGGAGATAATTACCAGTGAAGATGATGATGGCGGTGTGACAATCAGTACAAGCTTACAGCGGGTGCATGAACATCATATTGCCGATACGTTGAGACGGCGAAGTGCACAACAAGACCAAGAGGTGACGGCCGCTGTGGAAGAAGATGAGGATGTCACGGACGATGAAGAACTGCCCACCATACAGTGGTTAAACGGTAACAGACTCCCAGCAAATACAGCGGATACCCAAACGCCAATTATAACAACACCGGCTACGGAAACAGGGACACCCGCTACAACAACAAGAACAACACCACCACCACCACCACCACAACAATGCTCTTGGGCCGAGGTAACCCGCCTGAACGACCAGGTGACCCGCCTAAACGACCAGGTGACCCACCAAAACGAACAGATTAATGAAATGAGGGAAGACATGGGTCAAATGGACAGAGTGAAGCTTAAACTACAACAAGACCTACATAAGGAAGAAAGTAAATCAAGCTGCAGCGTGTGTACAGACGAGGAAAGCCTGTACGCCCTATTTCCGTGGGGGCATTTATGCCTGTGTGAAGATTGCTGGGTAGCACTAACGTGTATAGGGGACACATGCCACTGCGCTGAAACGGACGAACAGCATTTAAAGATCAAGTGTCCCGTGTGTAGGAAGCAAGTGTCCGGGGTAAAGAGAATCTACCACTCGTAAAAAAGTGTCGTAACACTTTCCAACGGCCCTTTTCAGGGCCACCCCATTCTTTCGAAAGAGGAAACTTCTAATTCAAAGCACAACAATAACACCAGCTCCCATCACCACACTCAATGAACACTAACACTCATTTTTGAATTTTCTACTATTTTTATTAACACAATAGAATGAACGTGTTCACCACAGTAGACTCTGGGTATTGAATTTTTCAATACAATTATACGCTATGAAGGCGCTTCAATGCACATAGAATGAACATAAAATTAACATAGAATGTAGGAATACGATAATATCTGAATGTTTTCAATGCAACAAGACTTGAAAATGTTCAATATTTATACAACAAGACTAACACAATAGAATGAACGTCTTCACCACAGTAAAACTCGGGGTGTTGAATTTTAATACAATTATACGCTATCAATGGCGCTTCAATGAACGTGTAGGAATACGGCAAATGTCTGAATGTTTTCATGAAATGTTCAATAGTTCTGCAACAAGACTTGTTTGAACTCATCATCGTCTTTCCGCCCCTGGTGCACGTAGATGTAGGTAGTAATCTCTTCACGTGGAATTTTGGGAGGGCAGGCAGCTTCCAACGCCAGGGCAATTTGCGCCTCGGTCACGTCCTGTAGTGCCTCAGTGATCAGTGCGTATGAGGGTACACTAGTGTCCACACACGTATGCGCCATTATGGGACTGTTGTTGACACAGCCTGCACATGCTTGGATGCGCAAGTGTCGAATGCGAGGTCTGATAAGATCCACGACTGTGTCGATGTACTTCTTGTAAATATAGTGAGACACCTGGTAAGCCAGGGCTTGACGAATTGTAGCTGTGAGACTCTGCAACTTCCGCCACGCCGTTATTTTCAAGGTGACACCCTCAGGACAAGGAACACGCTCTTGCGTATCTAACCTGATTTTCCATTTGCGGATATGCACCAGGAGCTGGTCGTTGAAATAGGCACAGCTGACAAAGATGTCGTCACCCACATAAAATTTCGCTTCGTTACCCCCCTGGTCGCGAATAACCGCATCGATGGCGTAATCAAGGGTCTCTAGTTTTTGCCAGGTGTCGACGGTCAAGGCAATATGCCTAGCGGGTCTGTCGTTATAGGCCGGTACGTTAAAATGCACTTCTTCGTCTTTGACACTCACAGTTAAATAGGCTGAGAGCTCCCAAATGTCCGTGTGGGCTGCCTGGTAGGCCTGCTGGATAATGTTATTGATATCCTGCACAGACATAGGAAGTTGCACCTCTTCTTCCTTCATGGGCCCAGGCACTTGCTGGGGCACGGGCTGAAGCACTGGCTCAGGTATTTCTAAAGGTGTTAGTCGGGGCCGTTTGGGTCGTGCACCGCGTTTGGCAGGTACACCAGACTCTGGGTGCGTACGTTTGCTAGCTGTACGCTCTTCGGTGGTGTCCATGACTAAGATATCATCATCTTGTATAACGTCGGCTTGAAGTAGATCTGCTAGTTCTTCATTCCCCGTCTTCTTCAGCGCCTCCACGAAGGCTAGAAATGCATAGGGGCCACGGCGCAGTAGACCGTCGATGAGAGCTCTGTTTTGTCGTGAAGTGGTGTTCTCCGCCATGATATCTTCGACACCCTGTTTCAGGAGTATGTTTTCCTCCATAAGCAAATCACATAATTCGGCCACATGCTGCATCTCATCAATGAGGCGAACACGGTACTTTCGAAGCTTCACTAAAAAGTATGACTCCATGACTGTGGGCTCAGGCTGGTGAGTAACTGCTACGGTGTAATAGTCTGGTGAATTTGCACTGGTAAAATGAAAAAAAGTAAAAGGTTCTCCACAGCTCATACAAGTAGGCAAGCAGGCTGGCTGGCTGGCTGGCTGGCTGGCTGGCTGGCTGGCTAGAGGTGAGGCAGGCAGGCAGGCAGGCTGGTCAGGCTGGTCAGGCAGGCAGGCTGGTCAGGCAGGCTGGTCAGGCAGGCAGGCAGGCAGGCTGGTCAGGCTGGTCAGGCAGGCAGTCAGGCTGGACTGGCAGGTCAGGCAGGCAGGCAGGCAGGCTGGTCAGGCAGGTCAGGTAAGTCAGAGAGCTCCGCAAGGTAGTGCAATGAATACACCCAATCCACTAAAATCACCTCTTTTTATACGTTTTTCTCATGCCGCCATCTTGTACACCGCCATCTTGTATTACAACATGGCCGCCAATGCCGCCATCTTGTACACCGCCATCTTGTATTACAACATGGCCGCCAATGCCGCCATCTTGTACACCGCCATCTTGTATTACAACATGGCCGCCAATGCCGCCATCTTGTACACCGCCATCTTGTATTACAACATGGCCGCCAATGCCGCCATCTTGGTCCCACACTTGACCTCAATGACCCCTGTGACGTCATAGTTACATCCGGGTGAAAAGGTTGCCCATTTACGCAATGACTACTACTAATGTACTGGCAGAAAAGGTGCCAGTACATTCAACTGTAAAATTACATTGCACCATATTTTACAATTTACCGCCTTTTAACAGGCTTTTAACTGTAAAATTTTCCACTGTATTTTATAATTACCGTTTGTTGACAGGCATTCAACTGTAAATTAGGTTGCATTGTAATTTACAATTATGGTTTTTTTAAAAATATCCTTTAAACCCTATAATTACGTGGCACCCTTGTCTACAATTATCGGTTCCGCGGCAACGTAGTTCACTCGAAGGCCGAAATGGCCATTGCTCTTTCGCGTATTTCAGCTCTTCACACAAATGCGGTCACCACGAGTCTCGTACATAATCACGAAGGAATCTGTGAAATTACACGAATAGTGGACACAACTCCAACTCAGATAAAACCAAAACCAAATCGTTCTGTAGATCGAAAATTAAAGTTAGCCGTTGCGTCCGTCCCAGAGAGGATAATGCTCAAACTGTCGTATCGTACAACAACGCAGGTGTCGGATGTTTCCTGCAAATGAGCGTTTCGTGTGCAAAGATATCAACCTCGTTAAAAGAGAAAACAGGAATTTTATGTTATGTGTGTGCGCAGTTTACATTCCAGTTGATGTCAACTGAAATATCACAGCTCAATTTGCAGATTAATGCTTACGATTAAATGTACTGTAAATTCCAACATACATTTACTGCGAAATAACGGTAATTTATAACAGTGTAACGTGAGTAGTAGGGTCTACCCTTTTAGACTCTTATTTTCCAGGGAGGTAACTCTTGGTTCCCCTTTTTCTGCCAGGGGGCGCCACCAGTCCCGTATGACTGAACATGATAGGACATGTACTGAAGTGTGACGTCATGTATGACGTCACTTCCGGTCTGCGTGAATCGGGCGTGTGTATTCCTTCGCGCTGATGCGGTCTGGAGGTGATGCGGTCGCGGGAAAAAGCTTCCGCGGAGAAAAAGTAGTCCCCAGGCTTCAAATACGCTGCATGGTCCGATTGGGTCGAGTGAAGTATCAAAGTGAAGCATTCGTGAAGGGGCATCCAGTCATGGGTGGGTGCATGTAAAATTAGGATTTTTTTCCCGAAACTATAAAAAGCGGAACACGGAATTTACCCCTAAAATAGGGGAAAACCCCTATCAACCCTAGTCAAAAGGGCTAATATCGGCCCCCGGGCTTATTGAGACCTGCCTATCAAGTCAATGGGGTGGGTGCATGTAAAATTAGGATTTTTTCCCGAAACTATAAAAAGCGGAATACGGACTTTACCCCTAAAATAGGGGAAACCCCCTATCAACCCTAGCCAAAAGGGCTAATATCGGTCCCCGGGCTTACTGGGACCTGCCTATCAAGTCAATGGGGTGGGTGCATGTAAAAATAGGATTTTCCCCCGAAACTATAAAAAGCGGAACACGGACTTTACCCCTACAATAGGGGTCTGTATTATACAATATAAGGGAAAGTCACACAGGACGTTGCGCGCCTTGTCCACTTGAATGATGTTGTCAAACTCGGCGTAGCAGATCACATTGACGGTGGTCCCGAGGGCTCGTGCAAAGTGGATTTCCAACCGTAAATTGCCTTGCTTGGCTAGGGCCAGCTGATGGTCGTTCTCTAAGGTGGGGGTCAGATCGAAACAGAACAACGTGTATCCGTTCCCGTAGTCCTCCCGACTGATCAAATTCCCTTCGTCCTGGTTGATTTGACCGGTGGCTGTAAACAGGCTCTGATAGGCTCGAATGAAATTCCTGCGCCCAAAGTTCGGTGTTAAGGCCGTGGCTGGGACCTGTTGTCCATCCACATGCAGGGCCACAAAATTGATGCCGAAATGTTTAAAGTCAAACGGATTCTCTGGGTAGGCTCCACTGAAACTGGTATTTTCCACACAGGCCAGGATCAATCGCTTGGGTAGTTCCCCAGGAACAGGTTTTCTTTGTTGGCGCCCATATTTCCAGCAGGCACAGAGAACACTTTGGTTTGTACACGTCGGATAGGGTACTGGGCTGGTTTTGTTTTCAAGGCTTTCATGTGTCCCAATTGAACGGCTGGATTCGGTTTCACTTTTCGGACATACAGGACTGCGTCTTGGATAACAATCTTATAGTCAGCTGCATGCCCATTTACGTTAGTGGCCATCAAGGCGAAGGTCGGAGGCGCCCGTATCAGTCGGATTTTGATGGGGATCTTGTTCAAGAGGTACCGGTCTTGCATGAACATGTCTGCGTGTAGTCGACCCATGAGATCCACCGAGGCACCGTTCGCAGTGAAAGCCTTCCGTTTGTTATATCCCACATTGTCCACCGTGTCCATGTGCTCGGGTGTGTCCTGGTAGAATAAAGCGGCTGTCAGCTGAGATTTTTTAGCCTCTCGGCCATACGACAACAGTGTCTCGATGTAGGCTCGATAGGGGTACGTGTTGGTCGAGTCACTGATGAGTTTGTCGCTGAAAAAAATATCCACCTGTTGAAACATCGAGTGCAGCCAGAGATTCGTCGGGCCCACCGTTGCAGCTTGGATGATTCTGGAGCCATCCCCATTGACGACCTTGGCTTTCACATACAAGTATGTATGGGCTAAATCCACATAGGCCGTATCCGCATTACTGATGGTGAACTCGATGGGCCCTGTTTCGTTGATGCTGGAGAGCGGGAGATGCTCCACCCATAATCCTTGTTCGGCACTGGTCGGTGTGGGCGGCACGGTCCACAAATCAAACTCACTGTTGGTGGAGGGGCAGGACTCGGCGTGGATCAAGGACATGTTTAAGAAAAGATATCCTGGGTCTTCGATGTGCGTCGTCGCTGGGTCGGTCGTCGACTGGTGCGTGGTCTCGGTGGGGCAGCTCTTTTATTCCCTACGGTGCGTTGTGCTTTGGCCACCAAGACGCCTCCCGCTTCTTTGGCCCGCCGTTTCAAGGATTCCTTGGGTGCCGTACCCCCCAAGACATCACCGGCCACTTGCAGTCCACTGCGTACCGCTTGTTTGCCGATTGCTTTCACTCCACGCGTCACCAAGGGCAGGAACGTTTTGACCATGCTGCCGAGTATGTTCCCCAGCCCATGTCCTCGTTGCATGCGTGCACCGCTAAAGACCGGAAAGCCACCCCCGGCCTGTTGGTCATAATAGTCCATATAGCTGCGTGCATCGCACTCGTAAGGTACTTTCATTATGCAAAGTGGGGAGCACGTGCTTGTCGAAAATGAAGTGTCAGCACCACTTTTCCTCGTTCGAATGCTACTGGTCGTCCCGTGTCATCTCTTATATCCACCGTGATAATGTTGATGTCGGTTTGTCGTACGGGCAGGTAGAGCATGTGGGTGAAACTGTGGGTGACTTGATCGCCATACGTCTTTTTAATGGGGACCACCCGTAACAGAGGTGTGTCGTTGTGTCCGGCGTCGTGTTCGTCGCGGTGACTTGCTACGTGTCACGGCTCTGGAGATGTGGGGTGTCCTGATCAATGATGGTTTTTTAAAGGTCTGAAAAGAAGGTGCCCGTTGTGGTGGTGGTGTTTTGGAGGGTGACACCGGTTCCCATTCGGATTCCCAAGAAGGTAGTGGGCCACTCGGCGATTGCTGGGTTCGCTGCATAAAGGCCCAGCGGAGGGGGTTCCCCACCAATTCCTGTGGTACATGCATGTCTTTCAAGCCTTGAGCGAAGACCTCCCATCCTCGAGGATCCGTGTGCGACCTGCGTTTACGCATCAGGTCATTCACTAAATCCGTCATGTGGGTCCCCGGGACCACCTGATTCTGTACCAGGAGTTCGCCTTTATCATTCCAAGTCATGTTAGGATTCTGTTTCATACGTTGTAATACCAGGCCAGCTTGTTTCTTGAACGATGCAGGTACACTCTTCAGCACTTCGTCTTCCACCCACTGTGGGGCTGTGGGTGCTACCCCTGGTAATGGCGGCTGTTGGAGCGGTGCTGAGGTCGGCGGTGTGTCACGTGGTGGTGGTGGTGGTGGGGTAGAGAAGGTTTTGTATTGGTCCATGAACGTCATGTACCGTTGAAGCGTCTCATTGTACCGTTGTACTTTCTCACTGTCGCTTAACCCCGGTCTCTGTAAGATCTGTTGCATCTCTCCATCGAGGGTGTTTATGGTCTTCACCGTAGGTGGGACAGGGTAGGGCGATTGGAGGTTTTGAAGGAACCGTGGTTCGACGAGGACCATTTTTTTCGTGTGGTTCATTGTCGGCCGAAGAGTCCACCCAATACTGGACCCAACACGGAAGCGGCCAACGGTGCTAAGATGGCCCCGAGAAAGCCGCCTTTCTGTAACACCTTTTTCTTTTGTGTTTGAGGGACCCGCTTCTGGACTAAGGTTCGGAGACCTGTCTTATGCTTGGCCAACTTGGTCTTCTGAGCCGGAGTCAGTGGTACGTTGCCTTTTAACAGGTTGTACCCGATCTCGCACAGACAGCGTACACGGTCAGGGTCCGCACCGCGTACAATGGTTCGGACCAACTCGGGTGGGGCCATCTTCAATACACGGAGCGTGGGAGCGTGCTTCCGTACTCGCGCGGACATCATGTACAACTAATGCTAGAACCCACAACTCTGCTCTTTTTATCTACTTCAGAGAACAGAGACAAAGTCAACCATGCTGTGGTATTCATTCTTTTTATTATCCCCATCATCAAACACACACACCCCAGCTGGGGGCGCCACTGTGGGTGTGTGTAAATTATTTTTGCATGTACACGTGGTGGGTCTCTCCGGGAAAGATGCCGGTCCGTAGTTGAAGGTGGTCGGGGGTGGCTTGCTTGAGGTCGAAGAGCATATACCCGTGCCGAGGGGTTGTGGCATCTTTAAAGGCTTCCAACGCAAACGGTGTGCGGCCGGGATACATCTGTCTCGCCAGGTGCAGCAGTTTTTGAAGACCACCAGGTAGTGGGCATTTAAGCTGATGTTCCGATGTTCTTTGTTTTTACTGAACAGATTCTGCACAATGTAGATGATGCTGAGCCGTCGATGGTGGCTGCCTTTGGTAAAGAGTTGGGTGACCCGCGCATCCGTCTCCGCCATGAGATAATCCAGAACCACCAAGGTGTCGGGTTCCAAATCGGCCAGGTTGGGTAGGCCTTTCACGAACGTGATGTGGGGCATTGCTGCATACCCTTCCTGCCATTCTCCGTAACACCACACGACTCGGGCAATGGGTGGGGTGATCATGCTGTCGGCGTGTTGAAGGAGCTTCCTGACGAAGTGCGTTTTGCCGGAACCCGTCGATCCTGCGATGACGCAAGTGAAGGAATGCTGCCACCGAGGGTCCATGGTTCGAGGTGTATCCGTTGTCGTGGTAACCCGCTCTTGTAAATTTGGTACGAGTGAACTGGAGTGGTGGTGGGTACAACGTCGGTCGTCGTTGTCTGTTCACTGTGACGGATGATGGTGGTGGGTACAACGTCGGTCGTCGTTGTCTGTTCACTGTGAGGGATGAAATCCGGTGGGTTTTCAGACGTAGTGGGTGTACTTGATGTAGGTGTGGAGCTTGGTGTGGAGCTCGATGTGGCTTGTACACGTGGTGTGGTGGTGACTGGGCTCGATATGGGGTTGACTGGTGCTATCTGTAGACTGGTTTCACTGGTGGCTGGTGTTCTCAGTTGGTTAAGTAGCGTGCTGATATAGGCTACGTCGTAAAACACACCTCCGTACAACACACTCAGCAGGGTTAGCACTATCACCACAAAGCCCACTTGCGCTTTGCGGGTTTTGGGAGACGCTGTGTTCAGAGGCAGCTGCTGCTTGTCCATAGCACCGTGATCGAACGTGGAATGAAGGATGACGGTAGTGGTGTCTGGCTTTATAGTCGTTTCACCTGGTTGGCCGCCACCCAGGAATTGAAGGAACTGGGCCAACCTTGCCATTTCACGAAATGAAAGTTTGGCACGCCGACGTTCCGTTTTCAAAATCTGCTCCACCGTGTAGTAGTCTTGCTGTGTTTTTACGACAGGCTGTAATTCCGTCTCGTAAAACGTCCCAAGCAACGGTTCCCCTTGAAGATCTTCCAGTTCATAGACTCGCTGCTGTCGGGGTAGGCGCCGTTTAATCAGGAAGTGCTCATCGCTCCAGTTGGGCAAGTAACTTTTCTCGAACTTGCCCTTGACTTTACTGATCCGTACAGGGTCCCCGACCTTGTACACCGCCTTCGTCGTTCGCTGCGATTGCCTGGGGCACAAGACACGCCGGACTTGGGCTTCATTGCGTTGGGTCACGGTGATGGGGACTTTCTCTATACTCCGATGATAGGCTCGATTGTAACCACTCACAAGTTTCGGGAGAACATCGATGTACCGCCTTGTATTCTTATAGGTGAAATATTTATACATGCGGCCTTTGAATGTCCTGTTGAACCTTTCCACCACGAAGCCTTGGTCTCGTTGTACGTATGGAAGAAAAACACCTTCTGGGCTTTCAGAAACTGTTGGAACGGTCTGTTGAGAAATTCCGTGCCTTCGTCGGTTTGCAAATACAAAGGTTTGCGCCCGGTCTTGAAGATGTCTTTGAACGCCGCTATGAGATTCGCCCCCGTTTTCGTCCGGATGGGTACCACCCACGCATACTTGGATAGGATATCGATGCACGTCAAGATATACCGATTCCCATCGTTGTGTTTGGCAAAGGCGCTCATATCGACCAGATCCGCTTGCCACTGGGTATCTATTCCTCCCACGATGACCCGGTTCCGTAGAAAATGGCGACGGACAGATCGATGTAAGGTATAGGTGTCTTGTTTTCTTAACCAATCTCGGACTTGGGCACGTTGTATCCCCTGGGGTTTGGCCGCTCGATAGAGAGCCGACAATGCACTATAGGCCGCCGGACTGTCGGGACTGTAGTATAAGTTATCCAACACCTTCTCCCAGCGCTTCATGGTGACAAATGATGATGGACCCTGGCTCTATCGTTTATTTATAACGGGTATATCTTGGGCCGGAGTTTCTTTCTGATTTTCTTCGTTGGCTTCCACAGTGTCCATGGTAAATGACCAGTCCAACTCGTCTGATGACCGCTTGATAAGCACTTGATCCACATCTACTACGGCATCTTCCAATGCAGACCATAGATCAGGGTGAAGGGTAAAATGCACTGTACCCCCATCTAGCCGAGCCAATTGAGCAAAGAAAGGGCCGCGTCGGATGTACACATCGTGACACAAGTGGATGAGGTCGCCGTCCAGTTCACCAGACAACACCCGTTTGAATTTGGTCCAGCCCTCCCGGGACAGACGAATGTGGGCCGGGCACGGTTGTGTAGGGTCCGCATCACAGATGTCTCCCACCTCCTCCATGATATCGACCTTATCCGCATACACGTGCAGGAAAACCTCGGGGGTCAAGCTGAGATACGCCAGTATTATATGCTCCGTCATGGTCAGTACGTCAATGGTACCAGATTTGACTGTCTCTCGTATTTATACCCCGTGAGATCAAAGGATCAGGTGGTCATGTCACTAGGCTGACTGAGTCTAGCCGGGTAATCAATGGCATCGTCGTCTGGTTCATGGCTAGACATTTGTTCATTGGGTTCTGCCGCCGCTTCTCTCAGGGCACGAGCCCACTCCAACTCGTCTGATGATCGCTCGTCCGGTGTAAACAGCTGGTCCACGATGGACACCACTTTCTCGAAGGCTGTCCACAGATCGGGGTCTAGGGTGAAGCCTCGCGTAGGGTCTTGGTAGCGGCCCAGGCGTGGGAAGAAGGGTCCACGGTGTACGTAGATGGCATTGTCTATGTGGATGAGGTGTCCGTCGAGCTCGCCGCTCAACACCCGTTTAAATTTGGTCCAGCCGTCACGGTGTAGCGTAACCGTATTCGATACGGTCTCAGCGCGCGACCAGCAAACATCTCCACGGTCTTCCACGAGGGTGACTTTATCTTCATAGACGTGTAACCCCACCCGGGGTGTAAGGGGAAGGATGGCTCGTAGGACTGGTGACATGCTTGATCCAATGACGAACGGTGAATGACACACACTCTGTCTGACCCTCGTATTTATGGTGAGGTCAATAGGGCTCAGACTATTGTGAGGCCAACCAGCCGTCGCTGGTTCCGGCGTGAGCGCTCGTGGTCCATAGCCCGAGCATCAAGGATGGCTGTCATAGTCCAGTAGTGGTGAGTGATGGCACACCTCTCCATCGAGTGCACTCTGTCGAGGACCGCTTCTGTGAACTGGTTCAGGATCTGGCGTCGCCCCTCGTTGTCGTCGCCATCTGAAAATATGGACCGGACCACTGCTCGGTAACCCGTGAGTGAATTAACCACGGTGGCATGCTGTAAAATGTGAGTCGCATAGGGCTGGATCTCCGTCATGGCTCTGCAACCGTAGAAATGAAGGTGTGGGATCCAGAGGGACGTGTTTTATAGACCATGTCACACATGCGCGCCTAGATGTAGCTCTACGGGTGTAGTCCGTGATACGTACTATTCTGATTGGTTATGTGGCTCCTATAGAGATAGTACCTTATCGACAATGGGGACTACTTATTCAAAAGCCGTCCATAGATCGGGGTCCAGGGTAAAACCGCCGTCGTTCAGACAGAGGAGTCGAGCGAAAAAGGGACCGCAGAAAATGTAGACGTCGTCACACAGGTGAATGCTATCACCGTGCAGGTCACCCAACAACACCCGTTTCAAGGTAGTCCATCCTTCCGGTGACAAAGAGACGTGCGCTTTGGGTTCAGACGTACACCAACACCTAAGTCCGCTATCGATGAGGTCCACTCGTTTGGGGTACAACAATAGGGTGCAGCCAGGTGTAAGCCTCCGGGTAGCCACAGTCCCTTCTTTCACCTCGGGGTGTAGTAAGTCATCCACCTCGGGGAGTACATCTTTCAGTGCCATCCATAAGGGTGGACAGAGTGTGATATAGGTACCTCCACTCTGTTCCAACCGGGGAAAATGGGAATCCTCTCCAGCAGTGCGTATGTGCACACCGACTTCCACGTGCATGAAATCCCTTTCGGGCTCTTTCCCTATAACAATCGTGTCAATAGAGTTCAGCCTGATAGCGATAACAAAATCTTCACCTTCTGCGGTGCGTCTTGGACCAGCTCCAGGTGATCGTCATTGACGATGCGGTAGACGTCGGACGTCAGTTGGAATAACGCAAGCGCTGTTCCGCTCGCTGCCATGGTGGAGAATGAAAAGCGAACGGTTAGAGAGGTGGCTTTATAGTGTACCTGTTGGATAGGGTTTTATACACCGTGCGTGGCACTTGTTATACTCGCTTGCGCCATAAGGTCAATAAGGTTAGAAATGCGCTTTTTTCTACTACGCCCTGTGGCGGCCCTTCGTGAAAGTCCGTGATTGTTCGGTAGTGTAATGTTATTTTGTATAGGATTTCATTTAACATGAGATTTCACTAGCGAAAGCTTAAGCACAAAATGAGGACAAATAGGCCAATGAATGCAGCAATGGCCTAAATATTCTCACTTTTATACACCTACATAGAAGTACCCGGATGTAGGCGCAGGCGTGAGCGAAATTCTAGTACCCGTCCATTGGTTCTTTTATCGATCGCTCATTGGCTCTTTTTCTCGACCGCTGATTGGTCCAAATGGAACTGCCCATCCTTCCCAGATTAATTTACAATCCCCTTTTGGGGTTCAAGCTCTGTATATCGATGCCGCAACATTGTCTCCGAACCTTGCCGAAAGGGAGACCTTGGACCTTTTGACCTGGATGTGACCTTTGACCTTTTGACCCGACATTCACCCGCGCACTGCCGGTGATGACGCGCGCGCGCGCTGCGGCCGGGGCGGGCCGGGCCGGGCCGGGAAAAACCCCGGAGGTTGAACATCCGGACGTCTAAGAGAACATTGGAACTCTTCTGGGTTTGGAGGTGAAACCCGGAAGTGACGTCACAACCCACGTGACCTGCGCAGCAGAATGGAAACGACACCCTAGTCTAGCCCCCTCGCATAGGCTTCACATGGATACCTCACTCGATCCCATCGGCCCACTAGTGGCCCAGCTAGACCCCAAAACGTCTATTTCCATACCCTTTGTCCACTGCGCATGCGCAGAGTGACGATATTTCAACCCCGCACTCACCCCATCAGATGCCCCCTCACATAGACTTCACATTGATACCTCACTCGATCCAATCGGCCCACTAGTGGCTCCCCTAGATCCCAAAACGTCTATTTCCATACACTTTGTCTATTGCGCATGAGCAGAATGACGATATTCCTATCCCACATCCATCCCGTCGGTTGCCCCCTCACATAGGCTTCACATTGATACCTCACTCGACCCCATCGGACCATTAGTGGCCCACCTAGGTCCCAAAACGTCCACCCCGTATGGACCTATACACCCATAGCCATGCAGTATAGGCCTATGGGCCTACCCAGGGCTCGGTGACTTTTTCCCAAAAATTCACCGTTTCGCTCCGGGACCCTTCCCATCGTGTTCTAAATGACGAGACGTGAAAAACAAATCCAAGCAACCCATATCACAATGAACGTGTGTGAATTTCCCAGGTTGGACCTATACCCCCCATGGCCAGCCTATGGGCCTATATACAGACCTCGGTGACTTTTCCCAAAAATTTCACCGATTCGCTCCGGGACCCTTCCCATTGTCATTTTCTTGGCGAGACGAGAAAAACGCGACCCCACAAGCCATAGTAAAGCCCACGAAAAAAATTGACCATCCCCATACCCCATACAGGCATTTTCCCTTATATTGTATAATACAGACCCCTATTGTAGGGGTAAAGTCCGTGTTCCGCTTTTTATAGTTTCGGGGGAAAATCCTAATTTTACATGCACCCACCCCATTGACTTGATAGGCAGGTCCCAGTAAGCCCGGGGACCGATATTAGCCCTTTTGGCTAGGATTGATAGGGGTTTTCCCCTATTTTAGGGGTAAAAGTCCGTATTCCGCTTTTTATAGTTTCGGGAAAAAATCCTAATTTTACATGCACCCACCCCATTGACTTGATAGGCAGGTCCCAATAAGCCCGGGGACCGATATTAGCCCTTTTGACTAGGGTTGATAGGTGTTTTCCCCTATTTTAGGGGTAAGTCCGTGTTCCGCTTTTGATAGTTTCGGGAAAAAATCCTAATTTTACATGCACCCACCCATGACTGGATGCCCCTTCACGAATGCTTCACTTTGATACCTCACTCGACCCAATCGGACCATGCAGCGTATTTGAAGTCTGGGGACTGCGGAAGCTTTTTCCCGCGACCGCATCACCACCAGACCGCATCACCGCGAAGGAATACACACGCCCGATTCACGCAGACCGGAAGTGACGTCATACATGACGTCACACTTCAGTACATGTCCTATCATGTTCAGTCATACGGGACTGGTGGCGCCCCCTGGCAGAAAAAGGGGAACCAAGAGTTACCTCCCTGGAAAATAAGAGTCTAAAAGTGTAGACCCTACTACTAACGTGGCTATGTTAATGTGTCAAAACAGAAAATCTCGAATTGTGATTGGTCCAGAAGCGAGAATTCTGTTCTGACACATATGATAAAGCAGTAATAATAATGAACCGAATTAAGCAGTAATAATAATCAACAGAATTCGGACCTTATGGACTTTGGTAACTACGGAAGACAGCGCTGAAAATTCATGAAATTTATCAAAGCAGATGAATCTCGAATTTAGTTTGGTATTTTTCTATACATCCAGAACTCCAGAAGCGAGAAATCTCTACTGACACCTTTGATAAAAACCCCCCCGCAGTAATATATACTGAACAAAATATGCACCTTATCGACCTTGGAAACTGGAATACAAGCGTCTAGTCCGTCATTCAATATTCAGCCGTCGTCCATTAAAGAATTTCCGCGTTCATAATCCAATGACCTAATTCAATAACATTGGCGCTAAATTAAAAGGATAAATCATAATATACGTAAAACTAGGTTGATTTCCTGCAAGACAGAAGCGGGCAACAGTTTTCAATGGTGCCAGCAAGACATTTCTATATAAACTTAATGCTATCTATAATGAATGTTTTCCTATCATCACGAAACGGCCTGTAAAATTAAAGATAATCAAGCCATGGATAACTCCAAACCTTCTGAATTCAATTCGCGAGAAAAATAGACTATACAGACTCTATATAACCAATAAGAACACGGAAAATACCAATCAATACAAGCGATATCGAAATAAACTGAACCACTTACTGAAGCTTGCGAAAAAGAAATATTATGAAGACAAATTTAATGAGCACAATAACAATATCAAAAACACTTGGAAAACTATTAATGAGTTAATGCAACGACGAAAATCTTCTACAGTGCCCCAATCTGTTGATATCAATGGTCAGACGACTTCTGATTCTTCTGAGATAGCAAATTACATGAACGAATATTTCTGTACTGTTGCCTCCAAACTAGCCTCCAAAATCCCAAATGTATCCACAAATTTTAAAAATTTCCTTACTGAAGAGTTCCAAAATGAACTGTTCTTAGCACCGTGCACACCACAGGAAATTGTTAATGTTATCGCTAAACTGAAGAAGGGATCACCGGGCACTGACGGGATCCGCTTGTCACTGCTTAAACCTGTTTCAAAGCACATTTCTGCCCCAATATCTTCAATCATGAACTTATCGTTTCAAACTGGGTTAGTCCCGGATGATCTTAAGATTGCCAAAGTCACTCCTGTCTTCAAAACTGGTGATACTAACTCCATATCTAACTATAGGCCTATATCTGTTCTTCCATGCTTTAGTAAGATATTAGAGAAACTTGTGGCCAACAGAACGAACTCCTTTCTAGAAGAAAATAACATAATATGCCCAAATCAATTTGGATTTCGCGCCAATCACTCAACTTCTTTGGCTGTACTCTCTTTATATGATCAGTTAATCACCGCAAAAGAAGCCAAACAATACAGCATAACTACATTCTTAGACTTATCCAAAGCATTTGATACAGTTAATCATGAAATACTTTTGCATAAACTCGATTATTATGGTTTCAGGGGACCAACCAACGACTGGTTTCGTAGTTATCTAACTTCCAGAACCCAGTGCGTATCTCTGAATAGCACATTATCAGTTCCCCAATCGATTTCCTGTGGTGTGCCACAGGGCTCAATACTCGGTCCTATCCTTTTTTTGATTTATATAAATGATATTGTCAGTGTCTCCGATGTTCTTCATATTATACTTTTTGCCGACGACACAAGTACTTCATATTCGAACCCTGATCCAACCATTTTAATTCAAACAATGTCTGATGAACTTCGCAAGCTCCAAGAATGGTTCTCTTGCAATAAATTATCACTCAATATTCTGAAAACAAAGTACATCATCATAAAGCCAACTCGACATTCACCTTCAAGCCTTCCAAAGCTCTCTATTTCTGACAATGAGCTCGAACAAGTTAATAGTTATAAATTTCTGGGAATTTACTTCAATGATAGGCTCAACTGGAAAACACACATCGATGAACTATGCTCAAAATTATCCAGGAACATTGGTGTAATTAACAATATTAAACACTGTCTCAATAGGCAGACGTTAACTATGTTGTATTACTCATTATTTTATTCTTACACTTCGTATTGTAATCTGGTCTGGGCTAACACGTTCCCTTCTCATCTACAACCACTAGTCTTACTACAAAAACGACTTATTAGGATAATTAGCTCGAGTGATAAGTATTCTCATACATTGCCTCTTTTCAAGCAAACAAATATCTTACCTTTGACGAAAATTAATGATTACCTCACTTTAATATTTGTTCACAGATTCATTTACCATAAAGTCTTTCTTCCCTCTTTATATCTTACCTACTTCACTAAACAGTCGGCTGTACACCATTACCCGACCAGGCACTCAAATCTCAATCTTTACAGAGAACTCTGTTCGTCGCAACTCTCATTCTTCACCGTCAAACTGAAAGGCCCTCGTACCTGGAACGCTTTGTTCTCCAACTTAAAATCTATAACGTCAACATCATCATTCAAACGAGAAGTAAGGAAACATCTTATTGATTCAGTGGTCTAAGATGGTCTCGAATATGCATTTTGTCTGTTGCTCACGTGTGTGTATATCGGCCCTGTCATAATAATGCCACCACCTAATATTAATTTATTTCTATCTACTGTATTAACGTAAAATATATATACTTGGATATTATATAATGTACGAAATATGTCCACTACACATGCCATGACTGTCACTGCCAAATCTTTGCCCATGAATACGTAGTATATGTCCACCTCATGCCATGACTGATACTATATATTTACTTATCTTTATTCACCAATCTGTTAAATTATATACTATACTCTCACTGCTAAACACTGTTACTTAATATATTAATTCCTGGGATAAAACAAGCCCTTTAGGGTTTTATTCCCGCCATATGTATCATTATTATAAATTAGCTAAATATTTGATGCACATGCTTCTGTATGGTGAATAAAGTATTCAATTCAATCATGATGTTCCAAAAACATCAAATCCGTATCGCTGATCAGTATTCTTAATCCATATGATACACGTTGTAAAGTCGTTATCTAGAGTAGGCCCCCCTATGATGTATCTGTCACGCTTTGATTGTGACTGTTCATATGAAAACTACGAGGATCTTGAAATACATAGGTCCATACGGCCCTTAGCCCCGGGTTAAGCGCAATTAGACACAAGTTACGAAACGTACCGCCATAGATCTTGCTCGCCACGCTCGTATTTTGCTATCAGCATGCGATATGTATCGTCAAATTTGAGAAAATTCGACTATAGCCCTCTTTTACAAGTTCATTAAAGACTCTAAGACATTAGAGATTAAATATCGAATTGAGATTGATATATTTCAATACCTACAGAACTCCAGAACCGGGAATTCTGTCCTGACACATTTGATGAAAAATAGTAATAATTCTGTACAGTACTTGGACCTTATGGATCTTGGAAACTACAGACGACATTAGAAGATACAGCGCTATTAAACAGCGCTACAGGAAAAACATCACTAGAAGCGATAGTTCTGCCCTGACACCATCAACAAGTATTGATAATTAGGCTTGACCCATGTTGAGAGTTATGCTTGGGATATCCCCAAAATACCCGAAACAACAGCGTTGACGTACATGGATACATATAGTGATGTCCTATACTCAGGCTGTTGTAGGGTCAGAACATATCTGGAGAGTGGGTATGTTTGTGGTCATTTTCCTGTGTGATATTAAACCCTACAAGGAGGTTTCCAATAATATACTGTTGATGTGACAATTTTAATGTTAATTTTAGATGACCCCCTAAATATTTTAGAAATTTTCAAGAGATGGAAAATCTGTGACCTGTAAAGAGTAATTTATAGAACATTGTATCCACAAATCTTATTGAACATACTGTGGGAAAACATGTAAATTGCAATAGTAATTATGAGATGACCCCCACTCACAACGATAATCAAGATAACCTTTGATATTGCTTTAAAATAAACAAGAGGCAAAAGAAATCATTAAAATATACATATAAAGTCATAAAACATTTTTATCAAGTATTGCTGAAGTAAGATGTTTGACATTATCTTAGATAAACGCTCAGTAGACATTGAAAATGTATAATTTTGACAGATACTTCTTGTTCACATATTCTATTCTCTATGGTAGCGAGAAACCTTAAATAGCCTGTAATTTCATAGTACACGATACACAGTACCGGTGGCAATAACTTGTCACAATTATGTGAATTTCATTACATTGAATAACTTCGTAAAGAAACTATAATTGTGTATTTAGAACATATTTCATTGGGAATTTGGACAGGACCCCCGAGTGATGTCATGATTCTAAACAGCTTAACAAAACTGTTATCAATCGATTCCTTGTTTAATGGAGACAAAATTGCTACCTCACTGCTGTGCATTGGTGTAAAATGAATTAAGTTATTAACACTGAAGTAAACCCACTCCCTTTGTTTTTTCGTGACGATAGGACTCGATATTGGTTCGTTTGAATGAATGTTTTTTGCCTTACGGCAATATATTTCAAGAACACATCCGGTCTAACAAAAGGTACAGTGAATAAGCTTTCAAATGACATAGAATGTGGCCGTGCATTTTACCCCTAAAATAAGGCGTTTTTTTTTGCAAATCTCCGCTCGTCTATAATAGCCCCACCCTATAACCTTACCACTTTTGAAAGCTTACATCATTGTACAAACCGTTGAAACATTAAACATTTATAAACAATGTTACTATTTATAACCAAACCAAACCTGCTTTGATTTATGCCTTAATTCCGCCAGGAATATACCATACAAACGTTAAACGGAAGTTTAAAACAAAAGTAATCTCCCCCTGGGGAGTTAACTCCCCCGGGAGTTATCTCCCTTTGGGGAGCTCTCTCAGCTCAGCCAGGATATATAAGGCCAGCTCCCAGTATACACTTCCTCTTTTCTCATTGTAATAAACCGAGACCTGTGGTGTACAAGGCCGCGGAGTGAGGGGAAGGATGGGAGGGCCATTACATCAAAGCAGGTTTGGTTTGGTTATAAATAGTAACATTGTTTATAAATGTTTAATATTTATTGCCCAAACCTACACCTGCTTTGATTTATCCCTCACTACCAACATATGGAGGTGGGAACCTCGGCCTTGTTGTAGTTGTTCAATGGCAAGCTGGATATCCGCTGAGAAGACACCAACAAGACACAATAAACTCAACAAGAAAAACTCTGGTCTGAAACGCAGGAGGTAGTCAAGTAGTAAGAAAGTCGCTACTTATCTTTTTGAATGTCTTCATCCATGTAGCAGTGTTCTTGGATGTGGAGCACATTCTCACCAACCCGCAGGGACCCAGGCCTGAAGCACTATGAGGTATGCTAAAGTAAGCGATGTACGAATCGGCAGGGCATAGAGCGCCTACGTAGCGAACATGGTGTCCAACTCTGTGATCGTGGCTGTGGTCGACACACTTACCAACCCGCAGGGACCCAGGCCTGAAGCAACTATGAGGTATGCTAAAGTAAGCAATGAACGAATCGGCAGAGCATTAGAGCGCCTACGTAGCGAACACGGTGACCAGCTTACAACCACTCTCAGTCCACAAACCGTCTTACTGAAATCAACTCTCTGTACTTTAGTCCCTGTCGCTGACACTGGACTGTTGTGAGTTGACAGCGGTTGTACTGAGTCTACTCTACGTCTTCATTAATCCTCTGTACTTTAGTGCATGTTGCTGACACTGGACACCCTAGGATGGACGCAGATGACTCAGCTGAGATGATCTAGAAGAAGACGTCATAGCTTTAACCTGAAAAGACACAAGCAAATCTGCAGTAAAGGCAAAGATTAAAAGTCACAATTGTGTCAGGTCATAAACGATAACTTGAGAGATGGTGGTTGGCCAACTGACCTATTACTTGTCTTAGGTGACCTTAAATGATCACAGATATGACAATAATTCTCAACAAAAAGAACCCTGCTCGGGATGCAGTGGGTAATTATGGAGTAGTAATAGAAGTTACTTATCTTTTGAATGTCTTCAACTCTGTGATCGTGGATGTGGTGCACAAATCTTACCAACCCGCAGGGACCCAGCCCTGAAGCACTATGAGGTATGCTAAAGTAAGCGATGTACGAATCGGAAGTGCATTAGAGCGCCTTCGTAGCATACATGGTGACTTATAACCACTCTCACTGTTCACAAACCGACTGAAGTCAACTCCCTGTACTTTAGTCCCCTGTCGCTGACACTGGGCTGTTGAGAGTTGACAGCGGTTGTACTGAGTCTACTCTACGTCCTCGTCAACCCTCTGTACTTTAGCTGTTGCTGACACTGGAAACCTAAAACAAAACATATTACTCACAACAGTGTCAGTTCTTTGTACGTTGAAACTGTGAGTTGACCGCAGGTGACTCAGCTGAGATGATTTAGAATAAGGTCATAGCTTCAACCTGAAATGACACAAGCAAATCTGCAGTAAAGGCAAAGATTAAACTCTCCATTGTGTCAGGCCTTGATGAATTGAGAGTCGATGGCTGGCAAGCTGACCTATTACTCCTTTCTTAGGCGATCATGTAGTATGTGGACATATAATATGACTGAGAGATGAGATGAGATGATACAGCAAGCTGGCTGACTTGCTGCGATGATGAAAAATGCCCCCCCCTCTTTTTTGAAAAGCTACTTGACCACGTGCTGGGCAGCCACCAGCGGCCCAAGCGTGGTCACTCTATCTGATTGCAGTGACATATCTCTCAGATAGAAATTGGTGAACGTGGAGTTTGTCGTCCAAGCACGGGACTAGACAATGTCATGGAGGGACAAGTTCTTCCATAAAGGCCATGCCGTAGCGATGGCACGAATTTCCGAGAAGAAGCAGTAGATAGTAGTGGGGGAGCGTAAATGGCCAAAAGATATGACCACTTTATGGTCTTCTTCAACCACGAAGCAATGGTATTCTTAGTAATGTCACGCACTGCATACGGCCGAAGGGACAAGAATAATACACGACGAGAGCCCCGACCGGGATCGGTACGAGTGAGATAGAAACGATAACTCTTCTCGCGACTCTACCCATTCGGCCAGCTCATAATCGTACTGGCGAATGGCTCGAACAGGGTATAACAGAAAGGTCGTCTTCAAATGTACAAATGTAGAGCACACGGACCTAGGCGAACAGACTCATTTTTGGCGATGAACACAGGACTGGGTCGAAAGGTGATTGGAGACCAATCCGCCGTCCAGGTAATAGATGAACTCTCAAGAGCATGAAGTTGAGACACTCTAGACGCCAAAGCAAAAACCGCCAGAAAAACAGTCTTGTAGGCAACGGTTTTTTAGAGAAGCGGACTGCAAGGGTTCAAAGGGCGGACGAATCAGAGCACACAGAACCACACCAATATCCCATTTCGGTAACAGCTGGCGAGTACGGCGAGACCGTAACGCGAAGGCCCGAATGAGCGCAGCGATATTGTCATTTAGACTAATGTCGATGCCGGCAGAAAGACGTAAAACCCTAGCCAAAGTAGATCGATACCCCTCAATGGTGCTGATTTGAAACTTCATATCACGATGAAGGTGAAGGAGGAAGTCAGCTACTAAGGAAATAGAGGCAGAGTCGGGATCGGCATCATGTTCACGGCATCAAGAGACGAAATAGGTCCATTTCACTTGATAGAGCTGCGATGTGGAAGACCGATTGGTAGAAAACATCGTCTTTTTTCTGTTTTTTTTTCAAAATTGATGTGAAGTCTGGCAACCAAGTCTATTAGCCGGAAATGAACACCCCACATGACAATGTGGCCAACAATCTTGACGGCACCAGCTACAAGGTGTCACACTCCGTCACAATATGGCTTTTCTTCAATTAGAATGAAGAATGGGACTGTTACTTTTCCTCGCGTCTGAATAACAGAGTTGAAAAGCGTACTCCCCGTGATCGAACCACTAGGGGCACCACCGCAAGTAAACCTCGATGTGAAAGCCCCAAGATGGAGAAAAACGCCCAGACTATAAAAGTGATACAAGGGCGATGCCGACTCCGAACGGAAGGACTTGTCACACAAACCGACGACCGACGATGGTGAATCGTAGGAAAAACGCCGAAAAACGAGGATGAATGGGTAAAAGAAGATATGCATCTCGCCTTTAAAGCGATGGGGGTCAACCCCGCGATAAAGAAAACGCATCAACCGAAACGTCTTTCTTCTTTTTTTAGAAAAACATCGAAATCGAGAGACGTGCAGGCAAACAAACGTCGAAGTCTCTATGACAATCAAGAAAAAGATCTAGAAATGGAGACCGGAACTGTCGAACTTGACGACCCTGATAAGGGGGTATAAAAGAACGACGTGGTGAACGACGTTATGGCGTACGGGAACGTCTAACAGATGTATGAGAAAGACGTACAGGTGCGAAACGCGAAAGGCGTTGCTTCGGCGAAGTGATTTTCCCAAATTGTAACAAATCAGTTCAATTTATTGTACATATACGCTCACAAAGGACCAGGGTAAAACCTTAAAAATGTACGAGAAACGACGTCGAAGAGAACAAGAACGACGTTATGGAAAAACAACTGAAGATGAATCTGAAAAACTTTCAAGCCGAAACTGGAAAAATCACAGTGGAGTCCGAAACAAAACAGCCGTAGTATGCGAGACTTGTAATGAGATTTGAAACGCATCTAGGAGAATGAACACATTCCTTGTCCCCAGCGTTAATCGAGAGCGTTACTCAGCTTGGTAGTAACATCCCCGACAATCAACACAAAGAAACTTCCAACGTAAACTAGGAACATCTTCCATAAAAAAATTTAAAATTCCCCGAAGACAGGAAATACATTTAGATGTCTCTCGCCGGTAGATGAACTATAAGGTCATAAACTTCATAAAATTGAATTGACCAAACCAAACAATGTTCAATCTAGAACCGCCCCCTAATTAGAGGACCAAACTGCATATAAGTCCTCAAATGGAATAGATGAAATTATCATCCGGAATAAAAATTAAGATCAATTTTTATACAAATGCTGTAGACCAAAAGATGTTTGGACGAGGCTATCGAGGAGAAAAACATTGCTAAAGAGCAGTCTGTGATTCTTCTTACAAGGCTGTAACCGGTAAACATACTCGGACGCAAGTAACTTACGAAGAACAGGAAGACCGCCCGATGGAACAAACTTATGCTGTCTCAAGCAGATGATTGAGAAACTTCAGGTTGATCCGGACACAGACAGGGTAAAGATCAATCCTAAGATTTCTCGGAAAAATAAACTCACTCAAGCTAATAATAATAATTTCTCAGAAAGAAGAAAATAAAATTAAAGCTCAACCCAATTTGAATTGTACGTCTAATTCAATATACCGATGGGAAAATTTGGTTGTGAACATAAAAAATATCACAATGCAATATTTACTAGCAGAAAAATGTATTCCAACGAATAGCACATTTTTCTTAATAAAGAACTCGTGATCTCTTTTGTTGTTCAACACACCCTTGATTACACAAAGAGAGTAATAATGTAGCTCATTAAAATGTAACAAAGAGCCGTAGTGTATAGCTTTGACTTGTGATGACGAAGACAAACGCAACAACAACAACACACGTAAAATCAAAGACAGAGAAAAAACTCTGCAAGTTGTCTCTTGATCACATGATATCAAATAAACAGAGTAACATTTGATATAACAAGAGACTAAATTTTGGTAGGAGCAATGAACTGAATGCATAGAAGAAAGACTACCAAAAACTGGGGAAAATCCGGAACACAAGAACAACAACAACAACACAACGAAAAATGACGGTCTGCAAAATTCTCTGCAGAACTTGTAATTCTCCGAAGTTATAATACGTTGAAGCATTTTTATTCCGTGAAGAAAAATCTTTGTTCAATTTCGTACAGTTCAAACGTAATAAAAATAACCTCCTGAACGAGAACGAGAACGGCGTTGCGATGAAACAAGAGCGACGATCAGAAACACGGAAACGACGACGTGACGTGTCAACATACGCCGAAAGTGGAGGTTGTAAATCCGTAAACCGAACAATTACAGTCGAGTTCGCACGCCTTTCCATAGAATGAGAGGCAGTTTTCTTTTTAGACAAACTAGCAGAGGAAGATTTAAATCGTAAAGGTAGATACAGAACGATTTTTATTCCTATTGTAAGAATCAGCCGGAGAAAGACCAAATGACAGAGGAGTCGGTGAACTACACGCGGTGAGAACAAATTCTTTTGTCCGTCGGAGACAATGGAGTGTTCCGACAGCCGCGACCTGGCCTTTGTCTGTCTGAACAAAGAAACCGGTTTCCCAGACAATGCTATACCAGAGAAGGCTTGACTTTCAAGTACACTCAGACTGTGATAACTAAAGAAGTAGCCAGATATTCTTATATATGTTTTAATGCACAGCAGTCTTAGCCCATGTATGACATCACAAGTATAACCCAAGGCATCCACGAGAACGCTAAATCATCAGTGATGTATTCAAATGTATTTTGTTGTCTTTGTTTATATTGTCTGTGATATTGTCTGTGATGGTTTCATATTGTTTTTATGTTTCTTGTATGATGTTTCTTTTAATGTCCTATTGTTTTAGTGTCTTAATTGTTTTGTCTTGATGTACTCATGTTATATTTGTTTTAATGTATGTCTTAATGTATATGCATTTTAGTCCTATGGACAAAACTGAGCAATAAATCTATCTATCTCTGGTTATCTTCCTGTAGGAACGGTACCACAAGGGGGAATATTACCAGACACGGAAGAAGGTGCCGGACTTTCCAATTTAGGAGACAAATCCAAAACGGGACCTCTATAATTTTGATGTCTTTCACTAAGGCAATTTCAAAAACGCGTCTATCGACCTCCGATAGATCGAGGTTTTCAGTAGCCTGCAGTAGGTAAGACCTACGTGCTTAAGCATATATTTTTCCAAGTACATGAATCCCAAAAATTCACACATGTGTTATTTCGATAGCATAATTTATCTTTACACGCGAAACAACGTGTGTGGGCGTCTAAGCGTGTCGAAACTCGCCCACACGAACGGCAAGACAATTGGGATAGAATACTCAGACATAATACTCAAGAAAAACTTTTCCGTAAATAGAGTACAAATTTAACAACAACTAGCTGTATGGAACTCCCTGATGTAACCACTGGAGGTTACAAACGAGAAAAGAGGAAGTGTATACTGGGAGCTGGCCTTATATATCCTGGCTGAGCTGAGAGAGCTCCCCAAAGGGAGATAACTCCCGGGGGAGGTAACTCCCCAGGGGGAGATTACTTTTGTTTTAAACTTCCGTTTAACGTTTGTATGGTATATTCCTGGCGGAATTAAGGCATAAATCAAAGCAGGTTTGGGCAATAAATACATACATTACACACCAGATGTCCCGACCCTGAACTAAGCCTTGCTTCAATTCGTATATTTTGAAAGCTGACAATTACAGCATGCCGAATTGCAACCACCGCCTAAAATCCTCATCAATCCTAACACAAATCAATTGTATGTAGTTTATGCGGCATGCGAGCTGCTAAATGGATCAGCCATTGAATTAAATCCTCGCATCCTGATGATTTTAACGTTGTTGATGTGGGCCTACTTCGATCCGTTCGAAATATGTTCTGAGTTTTTAAATATTTTCGTTTTCAACATAAACGGAACTAATGTTACCTAACTACGTGAATCATTAACAGAAAAGATAAATGCATATGAATTTTCCAATGAATCACTGTGAAGACTGCCAGCGAAATGATCTGCTCTTTTGTTCATCTGTGTGGCAGACGAAATAACAAACCTTTCGGACGGTCTGAGATATACAACGTTACCAGTGAAATACACTTTACAACGCTCTCAAACTTTTTCTAAGAGTTTAAGAAGAAAAAAATGAGACACACTCGTTTGGTTTGAAAGGTTTACTATCACCATACAAAATTTCGGACTAATTACTTGTGAAATAATAGGTGAAATTAGCGATATAAAAAAAAACATTTTTTTTTAAATAACTGTTTTCTAACTGCAACAAAACCGTTCAAATAAACGTAAGAATTAAATTTTTACATTATTCGGAACGCCCGAATCGTGATCTTTTCAATCATATATAACATATATATGTATGTGAAGTGATTGTGATGGAATGAATACACGACACGATACAGAATACACGACGGTGTCTTAATATCAGGCGCTACTCCCGGGACCCGAGGTACACTTGCAGGATATCGTAGAATACATATTGATTATGCCTGTTTTGTGTGGTTCTCGTATGGCATTATGCCATATAAATTGACTACGACAGGACTTGGATGCGAATTGGCTTGGACATCAGATGGCCCGGGCACCAGATGCGATAATTGGATTGGGCGTGAAATGTCAACGGTACAAAGTGGTTTGTTAGGAAACGTGAAGCCCCTTCAAAACTTGGAAACCGTCTGCAATCCTGTACAATTTCCACTCAAAGGGTCTTGGGGAAAGCTTACCTGGGAGCAATCTAGGTAAACAAAGATGATAAATCAGGGGAATACCATCTAGATGTAACCCTATGAAAACTATGCGAAATGTTCACTGATATTCTACAAGAGCTCATAATAATCCAAAAACGACAATTTCTGCCGTTTCAATCTGATAATGATTGGCGTTTAGTTCACGGATATTAACAACATCGCACGGCACAATCTTTTGATATTTTTGCCGACTGACAAAGCCAAACATTTCGGCGGGAGTAAACCCTTTGATGTTTACGTTCACCACACACACCGTCTGGAAATGCCTTCTTTGGATACTATTTCCCGATATTTTTTTCGCTATATATTGCTCCACGTGTTCCTGTCTTTAATTAATGGGGGGCGCGAGGTTGTTTAACCAAGCTAGCCATCACATTGACCTGTGAGTGAACGGTGGCAGGCTGTGTCACACTGCTACAAAAAAGAGGCCTGTGGACATTGATTACGTCGCTTACTTAAAAAGTTACTTAAATGGTTTTGATAAGTAAAATAGATGTAAATTTAATTGTTTATTTCATTAGTTTCTATCAACTCTCGTCTATACGATTGCCTTGTCGCTATATAGCTGAAATATTGCTGAACGCGACGTTACACCTTACTTCTATCTCTCTCTTTACGATTACATGTGTACATGTACCAACGTCGTATGACCATGCATGGTGACGGCAATCCCATAGACGTTCAAGCGCACACATGGATTGTCAAGTTTGGCCCATATTATTACAAACTATGGAATAAATAATTCTATTTACTTTATTAATACAAACTATTTAAACTAGGTAGGCCTATCTCCATAGGGCCATTTGCCTGTTGGTGCTACCATTGTTACTTGTCGCCGGTGTCTGACGATGTGGCTCCCATGATTGCCGATACCGTAGGGTGCACTCCGGAGATTCTTTTATTCGGCATGGAATAGACTATGGGTCCGTTTTTCGGCCACCAGTTGTCGCAAAACCTTCAACCCAAATCACTTATATGTATATATTTTCTGAAAGAGCATGATGAAACTATTATTTTAAGATACAACACTGCTATGTTATAGAAAAATTTAACTCGAACATTCTCCTCCATGCTTGCTTCATTTTTCCTAGAAAACCCCTTAAAAATGTCGAAAAATGGTCAAATTCGGCTCAATTTCCAGAAAAATCTGTAAGAGTGATTTCAATTAAACTTCTTACTCACGTTCCCTGGTCCGGTCTCAACTTAAAAAGGCAAAAAAAGGGGTGAAAACCTAACCGTTTTTTGTCAGATTTTCTTCCCGTAAATGAGTCCCGATTTTTAGGCACACCCAAGGGGCATAACTGAGGCAGGACAAACTTTACTCCATGATCCCGATCAGCGTGTAGACGAAGCCAGCACTCGATTTGTACGTACTCGTCTGCAGCGTTGATAATGCTGAATAGGATGGCATTATAGATATAAGCTATTAAGAAGACAAGAAGAATTATGATGTAGCAGAACAAGGGCAGTCTATCGTATTATGAAATTAGAGAGGGGCCATTACTACGAAACTGCGGAGGGCCACCTTAAGGAGCAGGATGTTTTTTACGAAATTAATTATTCACATGTATCGTAATCTCAGAGTGTTTGCGAGTATGGCGGTATACAACACTTGCCAGTTATACATATTATTTTGGGAAATCCGACCGATAACTTTCCCCCTACCCCATCTTTGTTTTGATCAATTTGCCAATTCTAGCAGGATTTTCGAGAACAAAACTCAAAATTAACCTATTTCTTCTTAATAATGGTCATCCATTCGGCAATATGAAGGCCGTGGTTACTTTTCCGCTTTTCAATGATAGCAGAAACGCGGGAAAATGCAAATAAGCGATGCAACCAGGTCAAATTATTGGTAATTTTGCACTCAATTTTCTCTTAGAAACATGGGAAATACTTGAAGCAGGAAATAATTTGTAAAACCATAATAATATACATCCATTCCATCCTTTATGGACTGTAGTAGGTTCTCTTGTAAAAAAGAAAAATTTTTGGCAATTTATATCATTCTGATAGGACCTCGTTCGCCATAATATCCACCGAAATCTCCGGTCCAGGGGGAGATAACTCCTGTGTGGAATACGGTATTGCAGTAACCTCAATTGTATACTAATGGACACACTGTGGATTATTTGTGCAATCAGAACTCTGGTCTTCTTTCCACTGCTTCCAAGCCAGAGCTTCTTGGAGTATAGCTGAGAGCGGTCAGGTAAACAATCTGGCGTAATGATACATCTCCGCTCCCGTAACCCCGGAGTCTACATTAAGATATTGCATGACTCCACTATTGTATAAGGGGCAGAGTCATTTTTACGAAATTAATTATTCACATGTATCGTAATCTCAGGGTGTTTGCGAGTATGGCGGTATACAACACTTGCCAGTTATACATATTATTTTGGGAAATCCGACCGAAAACTTTCCCCCCTACCCCATCTTTGTTTCGATCAATTTTGCCAATTCTAGCAGGATTTTCGAGAACAAAACTCAAAATTAACCTATTTCTTCTTAATAATGGTCATCCATTCGGCAATATGAAGGCCGTGGTTACTTTGCCGCTTTCCAATGATAGCAGAAACGCGGGAAAATGCAAATAAGCGATGTAACCAGGTCAAATTATTGGTAATTTTGCACTCAATTTTCTCTTAGAAACATGGGAAATACTTCAGAAACTTGAGAAATAATTTTGTAAAACCATAATAATATACATCCATTCCATCCTTTATGGACTGTAAATGGGTTCTCTTGTAAAGAAAATTTACACTGGCAAATTTATATCA
>JAVTVY010002974.1:0-33719 GCA_036873755.1 Hanleya hanleyi | reverse complement strand
CTCAGCCACCTCATCGACAGGTATACCTCCGTGCAACAGTGTCACTTCACAAATCCCATTCCCTGAGACTGAAGCTATCAGCCCGGCAACCCAACATTCAAGGTCTCCATCTCCCCTTGCCCTTGACCTTAGTAGAAGGAGCTCTGAGGTTCACTGTGATGTGCTTCCACAAATGGACCAGTCAACCAGCTACCATGAAGCCAATAATAACAATGCTGGTTCAGACTCACTTGCCTCTGCAGTAAAAGTCTCTGTGTCTCCAACTGTCAACGAGGGCAAAACCGACATCCAGCGTAGGGCGTTAAATATCTTGGAGCTTGGCTGTATGCCGCTGGTGCCAGCGGCCAGGAGGCAATGGGACCGGGATGGGGTGGTAAGCATTCAGGTTGGAAAAGAGGAAGTGTCTTGGCCTCCGAAGAACTGGAAGCACAAGGATTCGGAGACTCGAAAAGCACACTGGGCGAGTCTCGGTTTGAGGCTGGACTACTCTCTTCATGGCCCATCTGATGCTAATCTACACGATCTGCTGGATCTGTATGATATTTTTGCACTGCCGGGAACATCGATTGGCTCCGTGAAATCAAATCCAAATAGTTCATCCTCGATTTTGAGAACGGTCAGGTACTACAACTACAGGCTGCTCGTCCAGATAGCATTGGGAAAACCGGTCGAGGGGGAACATGAAATTCTGTCCTGTTTCGAGGCCATGTCGCAGAGTCGAAATACTGATGCTGACTGCCATGTGGAGAAACTGAGAGACCTTTCCCTTCCTCTTCGCCTGGAAGTATAATTCAAGAACACTGTTTATAGATATTCTATTACAATCTGGGACATTTTGAAATTTGACATTCATTCTCTGGGATTCTTTCGGTGGGAATTACTTACCTTGTGATGATGTTTTCTGTGGGGGGTTTACCATACTCCTGGATATTCACTGGATTTATGTGTATCTGTGTATGTGCCGATCATTGTGTGGCATAGTTCACCATACTTGTGAATACTCACCTTCCAATTAAATTGTGAATTATTTAGCTTTTATTCCTGGTCGTCCTGTTGGATTACTGGCATTATACTCTGGATTCTCACCTACCTTTGCATTGGCTGAATATATACTGTTTATGTTATTGTGAACTCGGGAGAGTTCTGTGAAATTAAGTTAGGGGGGGTGTAATATACACGAATATATATTACGGATTTACCTTGGTGACTACCCCCACACGCGAGTGACTGTTATGGTATCGTGTTGTTGTTGTTGCTGCCACACAACAACGAGTGGTCATACGGACCGGAACTGTGTCAAGAACTGTATATCTATGAACCTTACTTGGACTTAAATGAACTTTATATCTGAACTAACAATACCTTATCTGACTGTGCACACAATATTAGCCGATCACTTCATAAATGCTGTTTTTCGGGCTCGTTCGATTCGACCCTCTCCTCGCCCATGCGGCCATGTTGTTCGGCATGTCGATGTGACATGATCTATTTTTAGGGTCGACTTGAACCCTGCTAAGTTTTAATTGGTTTTGACCAGTTAGTTCGATAATTGGTGATGTGTTTTACTATGCAAGTTATGCTGTTATATTTTTCTTAGTATTTGTGAATTTTCCTGAAGTAATGTGCGCTACTGCAGCGAAAATGGAGCGAACTATTTTGTTGATATTCTCATGCGCCCGATGCAGTCTATGTGTACAAAAGTGTAGAAGCGGTCGGCAACTGATTTTTGCTGTAGTGTGTTCTAAAATTAACTGGAGTAAGTAAAGTTCAGTGTGGGATTTTATTCTTCAATAAAAACGCTCCTCACTTTGCTATATTAGACACCTGTAATGTATATATATTTTAAGAAAATCACTCGGAACATGGCCTGATCATTATTGCTGGCCCACACATGTGGCAACCCGGTTGCAAATGCCTAAAGTGCGGGAGCTATTTTTACTGTGTGATCCATAGTTAAAATTAATTGTAGCTATTTGAACTTTTAGAAAAATGCTCCTTATATTTGCTGTAAGCTCTTCTCTGTTGTTCTTAAATAATTATATATTTGCAATTATTGTCAAGAAGTAGTTCCGTTCACCCTTTGCCTTGGCGAAGGTACTGTATTCTGATTGGCTAATTGAAGTCACGTGGGTTTGGGGTTATAAATACGGCGGCTGGGGGGGGTTAAATCAGATAGCATCCAGTTATTCTAAGGTATGGATGAACCTTGCAAAGTGTATCCGGGGATTTAATATATTCTGGCTATATAATAGCAATAAAGTTACTACACTGAGTACATATACCCACATGGAATTACTATGGGCTACTATACACCAGCATATTATATTGGATTATATGCTGATATGCTAATATATGCATGCTGATACTAGGATGTCTATCTCCCACCCCACTCACAGCCGTGTTTACTGTATTGCCATATAGGTTGTTCATTACCAGATGTTGTTCATTGCCATAGTAGGTCTTCAGTGTTATATCAGTGATTATTTGCTATTATTCAAGTGAGCCTGATGCCATATTATGGTTTATTTCAAATAAAACCTGAGCCAATATTGTTTGATCTTACCAGTGACTTGTGTTGTTACATGTACATAGAGGTATTAAAAGCGTACAATTCCGAAAGCCTGATTGTTGATCTCAATTGAATAGTGCCAATTATGGAGGTTAATATCCGCTGCAATATTACCGGGCGAGAACACAAGCTTCAAGCTGGCAGAGTGACTCCACAGATGATATAACTCCGTCACTGATTGGCCTGATTTGGTTTCCTACAGAATATCTGGCACATTGGCCTGATTTGGTTTCCTACAGAATATCTGGCACATTGGCCTGATTAGGTTTCCTACAGAATCACTTGGTCCATTATACAGAGAGCAATTATAATAGAAATTACGCAGGAATTGGTGCCCGATGCTAAATCTGGCCTATCTGGTGGTATCTTGCAAGCAATCTTAAAGCAATTGGTGCGGTAATACAGTGAGCAGTAGATTTTAAATTACAATATGAAGCATACGTGAGGGAGCATCCAACGGACTGGGTGTGACGTGGAACTGACGTCATTCTACGCATGCGCAGTAGAGAAAGTGTATGGAAATAGACGTTTTGGGGTCTAGGTGGGCCACTAGTGGGCCAATTGGATCGAGTGAGGTATCAATGTGAAGCATTCGTGAGGGAGCATCCACCTGGACTAGTGTGTCGTTCGCTTTCAACATTCTGCGCATGCGCAGACAGGGTGTTGTGGGAAAAGGGTACGGAAATAGACGTTTTGGGATCTAGGTGGGCCACTAGTGGGCCGATTGATCGAGTGAGGTAGTGAAGCATTCGTGATGGAGCATCCACCTCGACTAGTGTGTCGTTCGTTTTCAACATTCTGCGCATGCGCAGACAGGGAATTGTTGGAAAAGGGTATGGAAATAGACGTTTTGGGGTCTAGCAGAGCCCCTAATGATCCTATGATGTCGTATGAGGTCTTATTTTGAAGCTCTCGTGAGGGAGCATCCGTCTGGACTAGTGTGTCGTTTGTTTTCAACATTCTGCGCATGCGCAGACATGGAATTGTGGGAAAAGGGTATGGAAATAGACGTTTTGGTGTCTAGGTTGGCCACTAATGGTCCGATGGAGTCGAGTGAGGTCATATTTTGAAGCATATGTGAGGGAGCATCCGCCTGGACTAGTGTCTCGTTCGTTTTCAACATTCTGCTGCGCAGGTCACGTGGGTTGGTGGGTCTGGGCAAGTGTGTGACGTCACTTCCGGTTTTCAGAATGACCAAAAAAAACTACCTCCGAACACAGAAGAGTTCCAATTTTTTCTTAGACGTATGGTCCGGATTTTCCATCCGGGTATTCCCCAACCCGGCCCGGCAGCACGCCTGCGCGGATTATCCGGCCGCACGCGCGCGCGGGTTAAAGGGAAGTTTCGAAAGTGTGCAAGGGCACTATATCACATCGGGGTATATGGCATCAGATTACAATTAATCACTTCCGGGTCAGTGTCCACGATCTACATTGTTTAGAAATTTGAGAGCAGATCTTTATGGATTTTATGAGCTGCGATTTTTCAGCATTTCTGATACATCTGATACTTCAACTTGCAGATGAGGCTTCAAACTGTACTTCCTGGTGTTGATTCGGGCCACTTTGGGGAAAGCATGGTGGATGGAGACATGATCAGTGAAGGGTGAGAAGGCTCCCTGTTTACAAATTGAATGACATTCTGTAGCACCAATCAGCTGTCAGTGGCGGGAATTGAAATTTCCATGGTCAACATCTGTCAAGACTTCCACTGGTAATGTCCCACAAGATAAATATTGACATGCCAGATGGATTTATGCGTTGTGAATTTTCTGGATTTTCGCCGATTTTTAACACTAATACATAACAAGTAACGGAATTAATAGTGGTCTGGTGCCTGACACCTGACATTTTCACATTTGACCAGAAAACTTTAAATCGTCACTGCGACTACAGTTTTGACTTGATCAGCCCAATTTTTTCCAGGCTGACTCATGAACAACGTACAAATAGTAGGGTTGTTTCAAATTTATGTTATTAAATTATTAATAAAATAAAATAATTTTTTTAATTAATTTTAATAAATTTTTTAATTATTAAAATTATTTTTTTTCTTGCTAAATGTGGTTGAAATAAACACCATACTGATAATGCTGGGTAACATATCTTGTATTGTTTTGCCAGTTCTGCGACAAAACTGAGACCTTTTGGAGCAAATATAGGCAAAAAATGACTGATTTGTCAGTACTAGGGCCAAATAGTCCATGCCAAATATGACGAGGTTCACTTAACACAGCTGGTAATTATGAGCAAATTAACTTTCAAGATACAATAAAATGTAAATGGAAGAAAGGAAATTCACATAGATACAATTACATGCTTTTTTCCAAAATCTAGACCTCAGTTCAAATCTTCAATCATTTATGCATAAATTAACTTTATATAAGTCTAAAACCACATGAAAATAATAATAATCATATCACCTGTAAAAACTCAGATGTTTGTTCCACACACAAAGAATTTCCAAAATGCCTTTTGCATTTGTAACTTTAATGAGACAAATAAAATCTGATTGAGTCAACAATCAATCTGACTGTTGATGGTTTCACATTTTTGTGTGTCTATTGTCAGTCACATTTGCCTCATAGCAAATACTTTCTCTTCATTCCATTTCCACTATCTTCAGGTTTATAAGTTTATAATTTTCTTTCATATTCATATCAGAGATCTTGTGGGTAGCAAGGAACATGGATTACAGGCACCAAATATTTTAAATCCCCCCCCCAAACCCACATCAAATAGTTTCTCTGGGAATTTCGCATAGTGTGACTCAGAGGTATGGCCTCCAACTCTGTTGGAAGATAGGCTTTGCTCTCTGTAAGTTGCCACTTTAATGTTTCACCAAACAGTTAACAGTTTAAGTGAGGCAACTTCCAGCTGTCCTCATTTTTCATGGTTGTTAATGTAGTAGAGATCAGCAAATGACCATCAGATATGTTGTCATTGAATTTTATTCCTTTTTTTATTCTATGTTGTGTTTTGACAGGTGTTGCCTGTTTGCAGACATTGCATTCATGGACTTGAAATCTGACACAGAATGTATTCCTCAATGTTATTTAGGAGTTTTCTCACTAATAATAACTGTTTACAAGTAATATGTGCATCTTTCTAATTACTGCCAGCAAGATCTTGATGAGATGTAGATCCATCCAATTGAACTCACATATATTCTCTATATGGGAGTTGTGTATACCATAAACACCTCTGTGTTATATTTTGGTATGTGTTGTGTACACATTTGTGTATATTGCTGTCACTTATTACAGGATTAAACATGTCTTTGATCTTTGTATCAACATCAGATTTTAATAACATTTGATAGATTACTGGGATGACCCACTGATTACATGGGGAAGCTAACCACTGCCATGAAGGAAATTTTTACCAAATGTAGTCTAAATGAGCAGCTTGTAAACAAATTATTTTTTGTCACATTTTGAATTTAATTTTTCTGTATTTTTAAATTTTAATTTGAAAAATTTCATAAAAAATGAATTAAAATAATAAAAAAATAATTTAAAATCGTGTTTAACATATCTAATTAATGCTTTATTCTTTATTTATGCATTCTTTATTTTAATAATGGTTCCATCTCTGACAGGCATCAGATTACAATTAATCACTTCCGGGTCAGTGTCCACGATCTACATTGTTTAGAAATTTGAGAGCAGATCTTTATGGATTTTATGAGCTGCGATTTTTCAGCATTTCTGATACATCTGATATTTCAACTTGCAGATGAGGCTTCAAACTGTACTTCCTGGTGTTGATTCGGGCCACTTTGGGAAAATCATGGTGGATGGAGACATGATCAGTGAAGGGTGAGAAGGCTCCCTGTTTACAAATTGAATGACATTCTGTAGCATCAATCAGCTGTCAGTGGCGGGAATTTGAAATTTCCATGGTCAACATCTGTCAAGACTTCCACTGGTAATGTGACACAAGATAAATATTGACATGCCAGATGGATTTATGCGTTGTGAATTTTCTGGATTTTTGCCGATTTTTAACGCTAATACATAACAAGTAACGGAATTAATAGTGGTCTGGTGCCATATATTTCATCCAAGTATAGCGAAAAGCGGTTGTCGTGAATAACAACAAGTTCAGCAATGTTTATACAGTTTATTATCCCCAATGTTACATCATACCCAGGCTGGGGAGCCGCCCTGGTTATGTTTAGTATGTTCACATCAAAACAAATTGAAATATCAAACATCATGTTTTATTATTTAACGCACCGTCACATTTAATGTTCACTGAGCTCAAGTCAACGATCATCATGTAGACATAGAGAGTATATACGACATGTTATGCTATTCATCAGTACAAGGGTGACACATTCAGCCGATCGGGGTGGTCGGTCAGCTTGGTAACGAAGAACGTAACATTGGTGACCCTCTCTACGACCCATTGTGTGTTGGGGCGTTGACGATATGCCCATCTCAAGGCATCCACGATGTCCAGTTTCTCCAGCATCGTCTCTAGCGACGCCCGGTTGATGATGGTGAACGTCTGGTCAAACACATGGCTGTTATTACTGCCATAATAATACCGTAACTGGTCCGTCTCTTTGTGACGTAAGATGTACCCGAAAGCGACATTCAATTTGAAGACCGTAGCTTGGTCATTGAAGATGGCTTCCACGTAGCTGCGCAGACGGGCGAGGTCGGTCAGTGGGAAATTGTAGATATCTGGAATAGGGCGATGACGGTGGAAAACGTGCCGTATCATGGGCCATTGGCGCCTATAGATGTCACTCACTGGATGGGCGTCCTGTAACAGATCGCTAGGAACATCCACTGCATCTTCCAGAAAATGTTCGATGTCGTCAGTCGTATGACTGGCAGCAGTAATTATAGGGACTGGCTGGATATCTAGGCTCTTCTGAACTGTGGGTATAGGCGGGCTCTCTGTGATCGCACCACCAGTGGCATTCGTCTCCCCCGGCTCATCTTCACTGGGTCTGACCCTCCTGGGTGCCTCTTTAGTGGGAAGTTGTCGCCCAAACCGTAGAGACGGGGTATGAATCAAACGCTGATGCCGTCTTAACTGACTGGGTCGTTTGAAGAGTTGACCACATTCATTACATTGTTCCGTCGTCCCCTCGTGGAATGAGCGTTCGTGGCGCATTAACTGATCCTTCCGATTAAATGACCGTGCCCAGGTTATACAAGTATACCGTGCGCCGTTGTGGATGGAGGACTCGTGCCGTCGCAAATCTTCTAGGCGAGGAAACTGCTTCTGGCAAGTTGTGCAAGTGAACATCTTGGTGGTTGACAGAGTGTCGGATGAAACGGACAGGCTGCTTCCCTTTTACAGCACGCTTGCTGGTGATCTATTTTTAGAAAGGGTATGGAAATAGACGTTTTGGGGTCTAGATGGGCCACTGGTGGGCCGATTGGGTCGAGTGATGTATCAATATGAAGCATAGGTGAGGGAGTATCCAACGGGCTGGGTGTGACGTGGAACAGACGTCATTCTATGCATGCGCAGTAGAGAAAGGGTATGGAAATAGACGTTTTGGGGTCTAGATGGGCCACTAGTGGGCCGATTGGATCGAGTGATGTATCAATATGAAGCATACGTCGGGGAGTATCAAACGGGCTGGGTGTGACGTGGAATTGACGTCATTCTACGCATGCGCAGTAGAGAAAGTGTATGGAAATAGACGTTTTGGGGTCTAAGTGGGCCACTAGTGGGCCAAATGGCTCGAGTGAGGTATCAATGTGAAGCATTCGTGAGGGAGCATCCACCTGGACTAGTGTGTCGTTCGTTTTCAACATTCTGCGCATGCGCAGACAGGGTGTTGTGGGAAAAGGGTAACGGAAATAGACGTTTTGGGGTCTAGGTGGGCCGCTAGTGGGCCGATTGGATCGAGTGAGGTATCAATGTGAAGCATTCGTGATGGAGCATCCACCTCGACTAGTGTGTCGTTCGTTTTCAACATTCTGCGCATGCGTGACAGAGAATTGTGGGGAAAGGGTATGGAAATAGACGTTTTGGGGTCTAGGTGAGCCCCTAATGATCCTATGGTGTCGTATGAGATCTTATTTTGAAGCTCTCGTGAGGGAGCATCCGCCTGGACTAGTGTGTCTTTCGTTTTCAACATTCTGCGCATGCGCAGACAGGGAATTGTGGGAAAAGGGTATGGAAATAGACGTTTTGGGATCTAGGTAGGCCACTAATGGTCCGATGGAGTCGAGTGAGGTCATATTTTGAAGCATATGTGAGGGAGCATCCGCCTGGACTAGTGTGTCGTTCGTTTTCAACATTCTGCTGCACAAGTCACGTGGTTTGGTGGGTCTGGGCAAGTGTGTGACGTCACTTCTGGTTTTCAGAATGACCAAAAAAAACTACCTCCGAACACAGAAGAGTTCCAATTTTTCCTTAGACGTATGGTCCGGATTTTCCATCCGGGTATTCCCCAGCCCGGTCCGGCCGCACGCCTGCGCGGGTTATCCGGCCGCACGCGCGCGCGGGTTAAAGGGAAGTTTCGGAAGTGTGCAAGGGCACTATATCACATCGGGGTATATATTTCATCCAAGTATAGCGAAAAGCGGTTGTCGTGAATAACAACAAGTTCAGCAATGTTTATACAGTTTATTATCCCCAATGTTACATCATACCCAGGCTGGGGGAGCCGCCCTGGGTATGTTTAGTATGTTCACATCAAAACAATTTGAAATATCAAACATCATGTTTTATTATTTAACGCACCGTCACATTTAATGTTTACTGAGCTCAAGTCAACGATCATCATGTAGACATAGAGAGTATATACGACATGTTATGCTATTCATCAGCGCAAGGGTGACACATTCAGCCGATGGGGGTGGTCGGTCAGCTTGGTAACGAAGAACGTAACATTGGTGACCCTCTCCACGACCCATTGTGTGTTGGGGCGTTGACGATATGCCCATCTCAAGGCATCCACGATGTCCAGTTTCTCCAGCATCGTCTCTAGCGAAGCCCGGTTAATGATGGTGAACGTCTGGTCAAACACATGGCTGTTATTACTGCCATAATAATACCGTAACTGGTCTGTCTCTTTGTGACGTAAGATGTACCCGAAAGCGACATTCAATTTGAAGACCGTAGCTTGGTCATTGAAGATGGCTTCCACGTAGCTGCGTAGACGGGCGAGGTCGGTCAGTGGGAAATTGTAGATATCTGGAATAGGGCGATCACGGTGGAAAACGTGCTGTATCATGGGCCATTGGCGCCTATAGATGTCACTCACTGGATGGGCGTCCTGTAACAGATCGCTAGGAACATCCACTGCATCTTCCAGAAAATGTTCGATGTCGTCAGTCGTATGACTGGCAGCAGTAATTCTAGGGACTGGCTGGATATCTAGGCTCTTCTGAACTGTGGGTATAGGCGGGCGCTCTGTGATCGCATCACCAGTGGCATTCGTCTCCCCCGGCTCATCTTCACTGGGTCTGACCCTCCTGGGTGCCTCTTTAGTGGGAAGCTGTCGCCCAAACCGTAGAGACGGGGTATGAATCAAACGCTGATGCCGTCTTAACTGACTGGGTCGTTTGAAGAGTTGACCACATTCATTACAGTGTTCCGTCGTTCCCTCGTGGAATGAGCGTTCGTGGCGCATTAAATGATCCTCCCGATTAAATGACCGTGCCCAGGTTATACAAGTATACCGTGCGCCGTTGTGGATGGAGGACTCGTGCCGTCGCAAATCTTCTAGGCGAGTAAACTGCTTCTGGCAAGTTGTGCAAGCGAACATCTTGGTGGTTGACAGAGTGTCGGATGAAACGGCCAGGCCGCTTCCCTTTTACAGCACGCTTGCTGGTGATCTATTTTTAGCACACTCAGTTCACCTACCTCCAACTCGAGGACCGAGATGTACTGGTGTACGACTGAACCGCATTGCGCGCGCGTGTGTGTGTGTGTGTGTGGGCAGTGGATTTTACATCCGGGACCTTGTCAACATCCGGGTTTCCCAGTGGGTTTTTCCCGTCGTTCCTCCGTCTTCCATCCGGGTACTGTGGTTTTACATCCGGGTCCTCATCTTACATCCGGGTTTTTCCATGTTTACCGTCACGTGACCGGCAATGACCATTAACCGCTGACATGAGCTTTAACTTTTAACATTTTAACCTTTAACATCCGCATGTAAACACACCCATAGCGGTTCCTCCAACGTTGATGTGCTGTGGTGGAGGGGCTAATAAAAGGATTGACCTGTAATCTTTGCTGTTGTTGCTCTCTTTTTGGACTAACCAATCAGAATAGTACGTATCACGGACTACACCCGTAGAGCTACGTATAGGCGCGCATGTGTGACATGGTCTATAAAACACGTCTCTCTGGATCCCACACCCCCATTCCTAGGGTTACAGAGCCATGACGGACACCCATCCCTATGCGACTCGCATTTTACAGCATGCGACCGTGGTTAATTCACTCACCGGTTACCGAGCAGTGGTTCGGTCCATGTTTGGAGATGGCGACGACAACGAGGGGCGACGCCAGATCCTGAAAGAGTTCACAGAAGCGGTCCTCGACAGAGTGCACACGATGGAGAGTTGTGCTATCACTCACCACTACTGGACTATGACAGCCATCCTTGATGCCCGGACTATGGACGACGAGCGCTCACGTCGGAACCAGCGACGCCTCGTTGGCCTAGTAATGGTCTTTGCCCTATTGACCCTGACGCTGTGGCAATGACAGCGAGAGAAAAAGAACGGCTCTTCAGAGCCTCCACAGATGCGCGCATGTGCAACCGATATATACGAGGGTCAGTCAGTGTGCGTCATTCGCCGATCGTCATTGGGTCAACCATGTCAGCGAGGGACCTCACCATAAATACGAAAGACAGTCAGAGTGTGTGTCATTCACCGTTCGTCATTGGGTCAACCATGTCACCAGTCCTACGAGTCATCCTTCCACTTACACCCCGGATGGGGTTACAGGTCTATGAACTTAAAGTCACCATCGTTGAAGACCGTGGAGATGTTTGCTGGTCGCGCGCTGAGACCGTATCGAATACGGTTACGCTACACCGTGATGGTTGGACCAAATTTAAACGGGTATTGAGCGTTGAGTTTGACGGAAACCTCATCCACATAGACAATGCCATCTACATACACCGTGAACCCTTCTTCCCACGCCTGGGCCGTTACCAAGACCCTACGCGAGGCTTCACCCTGGACCCCGATCTGTGGACAGCCTTCGAGAAAGTGGTGCCTATCGTGGGCCAGCTGTTTACACCGGACGAGCGGTCAGCTGTTCAGTTGGAGTGGGCTCGTGCCATGAGAGAAGCGGCGGCAGAACCCATTGAACAAATTGCCAAACCTGGCAATGAAGCGGAGGCAGACGATGATGCCATTGATTATCGGGCTAGACTGTCAGCCCAGTGACATGACCACCCGATCCTTTGATCTCACGTCATAAACTTTTTCTCCCTATAAATACGAGAGACAGTCAAATCTGATACCATTCACGTACTGACCATGACGGAGCATATAATACGGGCGTTTCTCAGCTTGACCGCCGAGGTTTTCCTGCACGTTTATGCGGATACGGTCGATATCATGGAGGAGGTGGGAGACATCTGTGATGCGGACCCTACACAACCGTGCCAGGCTAACATTCGTCTGTCCCGGGAGGGCTGGACCAAATTCAAACGGGTGTTGTCTGGTGAACTGGACGGCGACCTCATTCACTTGTGTCACGATGTGTACATCCGACGCGGCCCCTTCTTTGCCCAATTGGCTCGGCTAGATGGGGGTACAGTGCATTTTACCCTTCACCCTGTTCTATGGTCTGCATTGGAAGATGCCGTGGCAGATTTGGATCAAGTGCTTATCAAGCGGTCATCAGACGAGTTGGACTGGTCATTTACCATGGACACTGTGCTGGCAGAAGCCAAAGAAGAAAATCAGAAAGAAACTCCGCCCAAGATATCCCCGTTATAAATAAACGATAGAGCCAGGGTCCATCATCATTTGTCACCATGAAGAGCTGGGAGAAGGTGTTGGATAACTTATACTACAGTCCCGACAGTCCGGCTGCCTATAGTGTATTGACGGCTCTCTATCGAGCGGCCAAACCCCAGGGGATACAACGTGCCCAAGTCCGAGATTGGTTAAGAAAACAAGACACCTATACCTTACATCGAGCTGCCCGTCGCCATTTTCTACGGAACCGGGTCATCGTGGGAGGACTAGATGCCTAATGGCAATCGGATTTGGTCGATATGAGCGCCTTTGCCAAACACAACGATGGAAATCGGTATATCTTGACGTGCATCGATATCCTGTCGAAGTATGCGTGGGTGGTACCCATCCGGACGAAAACTGGGGCGAATCTCATAGCGGCGTTCATGCAGCTTCAAGGCCGGGCGCAAACCCATGTATTTGCAAACCGGCGAAGGCACGGAATTCCTCAACAGATCGTTCCAACAGTTTCTGAAAGCCCAGAAGGTGTTTTCTTCCATACGTACAACGAGACCAAGGCTTCCGTGGTGGAAAGGTTCAACAGGACATTCAAAGGCCGCATGTATAAATATTTCACCTATAAGAATACAAGGCGGTACATCGATGTTCTCCCGAAACTTGTGAGTGGTTACAATCGAGCCTATCACCGGAGTATAGAGAGAGCCCCCATTACCGTGACCCAACGCAATGAAGCCCAAGTCCGGCGTGTCTTGTACCCCAGGCAATCGCAGCCTGGTCGGGGACCCTGTACGGATAAGTAAAGTCAAAGGTCAATTTGAGAAAAGTTACTTGCCCAACTGGAACGATGAGCACTTCCTGATTAAACGGCGCCTACCCCGACAGCAGCGAGTTTATGAACTGGAAGATCTTCAAGGGGAACCGTTGCTAGGGACGTTTTACGAGACGGAATTACAGCCTGTCGTAAAAACAAAGCAAGACTACTACACGGTGAAGCCGATTTTGAAAACGGAACGTCGACGAGGCAAACTGTTTCATTTCGTCAAATGGCAAGGCTGGCCCAGTCCCTTCAATTCCTGGGTCGCAGCCAACCAGGTGAAACGACTATAAAGCCAGACACCACTACCGTCATCCTTCATTCCACGTTCGACCACGGTGCTATGGACAAACAGCAGCTGCCTCTGAACACAGCGTCTCCCAAAACGCGCAAGGCGCAAGTGGGATTTGTGGTGATATTGCTAACCCTGCTGAGTGTGTTGTACGGAGGTCTGTTTTACGACGTAGCCTATCTCAGCACTCTACTTGACCAACTTAGAACTCCAGCCGCCAGTCAAACCAGTCTACAGATCTTCTTTACCCCAGTCAACCCCGTGATCGAAACGAGCCCAGTCATCACGACCACCACACCACGTGTACAAGCCACATGGAGCGCCACACCAAGTATACAGTCCACATCGAGCTCTACACCAAGTATACCCACTACGTCTGAAAACCCACCGGATTTCATCACAAGCAGTGAACGCCTATCGACAACGACGACCGACGTTGTATCCACCACCAGTCCAGTTCACTTGTACCAAATTTACAAGAGCGGCTTACCACGACAGCGCATACAGCTCGAACCATGCACCCTCGGTGGCAGCATCCCTTCACTTGCGTCATCGCAGGACCGACGGGCTCCGGCAAAATGCAGTTCGTCAGGAAGCTCCTTCAACACGCCGACATCATGATCACCCCACCCATTGCCCGAGTCGTGTGGTATTATGGAGAATGGCAGGCAGCGTATGCAGCAATGCCCCATATCACGTTCGTGGAAGGCCTACCTAACCTGACCGATTTGGAACCCGACACCTTGGTGGTTCTTGATGATCTCATGGCGGAGACGGATGCGCGCGTCACCCAACTCTTTACCAAAGGCAGCCATCATCGACGGCTCAGCATCATCTACATTGTGCAGAATCTGTTCAGTAAAAACAAAGAACATCGGAACATCAGTTTAAATGCTCACTACCTGATGGTCTTCAAAACCCCGAGAGATACCACTCATCTGCTGCACTTGGCGAGACAGATGTATCCCGGCCCCACACCGTTTTCTTTGGAAGCCTTTAAAGATGCGACAACCCCTCAGCACGGATATATGCTCTTCGACCTCAAACAAGCCTCCCCCGATCACCTTCGACTACGGACCGGAACCTTTCCCGGAGAGACCCACCACGTTTACATGCAAAAATAATGTAAACACATCCACAGTGGCTCCCCCATCTGGAGTGTGTGTGTTTGATGATGGGGATAATAAAAAGAATTAATACCACATCATGGTTGAATTTGTCTCTGTTCGATATTCAGCAGGTAGCCTGCAAAAGGATAAAAAGATAAAAAGAGTTGTGGGTTCTAGCATTAGTTGTACATGATGCCTGCGCGAGTACGGAAGCACGCCCCGACGCCTCCGTGTATTAAGACGGCCCCACCCGAGTTGATCCGAACGAAATATGCATGTACTATATTGGCCTTTTTAATTCAGTTTTATATTATTTTATAAATAGGGTCGTTGGTGTATTATTATACTATGGTTGTTGATCCGATTATTTCCTCTTCCTTTTATGTCTATAAATAACGCCTTTGGAGTCTGGTTTTCCTATATGTTGTTTCTTAATAGCATATTTAAATCAATATCTAGTCTATTATATATAATTTTCTTTTCTTTAGTCTATAATGACACTTGAGCTATTTATACAGACATCTGTCTATTTTTTCTCAATATATTTCCCCCGTTGCTTTTTGAAAAACACCGTTTTTAACACTTTTTATTGTGTTTTTAAAATCAGTTTTATTTTTTAATCAACTCAATGCAATGATACTCGCGCGCATAATCCTAACGGATTGCATGCGCCATCCAAATTCAAAACTGACTGACCGACTGATTGATCCGAACCATTGTACGCGGTGAGGACCCTGCCCTTGTACGCTGTCTGTGCGAGATCGGGTACAACCTGTTAAAAGGCAACGTACCACTGACTCCGGCTCAGAAGACCAAATTGACCAAGCATAAGACAGGTCTCCGAACCCTTGTCCAGAAGCGAGTCTCTCAAACACAAAAGAAAAGGGTGTTACAGATAGGCGGCTTTCTCTTAGCACCGTTGGCCAGTGTTGGGTCCAGTATTGGGTGGACTCTTCGGCCGACAATGAACCACACGAAAAAAATGGTCCTCGTCGAACCACGGCTCCTTCAAAACCTCCAATCGCCCTACCCTGTCCCACCTACGATGAAGACCATAAACACCCTCGATGAAGAGATGCAACAGATCTTACAAAGACCGGGGTTAAGCGACAGTGAGAAAGTACAACGGTACAATCAGACGCTTCAACGGTACATGACGTTCATGGACCAACACAAAACCCTCTCTAAACGAGCACCACCACCACCACCATCACGCGACACACCGCCGACCTCAGCATCGCTCCAACAGCCGCCATTGCCAGGGGTACCACCCACAGCCCCACAGTGGGTGGAAGATGAAGTCCTGAAGAGTGTACCTGCATCGTTCAAGAAACAAGCTGGCCTGGTATTACAACGGATGAAACTCAGGAATTGGTGGGGAACCCTCAGCGCTGGGCCTGGATGCAGCGGACCCAACGGACCCAGCAATCGCCGAGTGGCCCACTACCTTCTTGGGAAGCCGAGTGGGAACCGGAGTCACCCCCCAAAATACCACAACGACGGGCACCTTCTTTCCACTCCTTTAAAAAATTACCCTTGATCAAGACACCCCACATCTCCAGAGCCGTGACACGTAGCAAGTCATCGCGACGAACAAGACGCCGGACACAACCGCCCAAGGCCTGGAACACCTATTAAAACCAACAGCAGCAGGAGGAAAGCTCAGTCGCCATGTTTTACCTCACCCTACCCAGTAACAGTTCGCTGGATGTGTTTCCTGACAACACCTTGGCCAAGTACGTCACCCAGTTACCGCAACCGTTGCATTCACCTGGACGAAGGGAATGTGGCCTCGTGGATATCCAATACCCTTACTCGTGGTACAACGTGCGAGCCAATGAAGTGTGGTACGAGGTGACCCTCCCCGAAGGCCAATACGATACCCCCAAGGAATTCATACCGGGGCTGACAAGATTGTTGCATTATAAGGCTCTACGGGAGGTCACGAATACTTCAAAACCGATAAAAAACATTCCCTTCAAGAATCACGTGGACTTCGATTACAACGCACACAACGACAAGGCACAGATCATCCTCACCGCCAACATGAGTGTCGTACTGAGTCCTATCCTACAGCAGACGCTGGGTCTCGCTCACCCCACCTACGAGGGTCCATCCGAGGACCATGGCCAGATCCCGATGGATATGAAGTCGGGTATGTACGGACTCTACGTCTACTCGGACGTGGTCGACAACCACATCGTGGGCGATGTCAACACACGTCTGTTACGGGTGGTCCCCGTTAAAAAGAAGTATGGAGATCAAGTCACCCGCAGTTTCACCCACATGCTTTACCTACCCGTACGACAAACCGACATCAACACTATCACGGTGGATATAAGAGATGACACGGGACGACCGGTGGCATTCGAACGAGGGAAAGTGGTGCTGACACTTCATTTTCGACAAGCACGTGCTCCCCTCTTTGTATAATGAAAGTACCTTACGAGTGCGATGCACGCAGCGATAGACCCTATTATGCCCAACAGGCCGGAGGTGGCCTTCCGGTATTTGCAGGTGCACGCATGCAACGAGGACATGGGTTGGGAAACATACTCGGGAGCATCGTCAAAACGTTCCTGCCCTTGGTGACGCGTGGGGTGAAAGCATTCGGCAAACAAGCGGTACGCAGTGGACTGCAAGTCGCCGGTGATGTCTTGGGTGGTACAGCAAACAAAGAAGCCTTGAAACGGCGGGTCAAAGAAGCAGGAGGCATCTTGGTCGCCAAAGCACAACGCACCGTAGGGAATAAAAGACCTGCACCACCGAGACTACGCACCAGTCGACGACCGACCCAGCGACGACGCACATCGACCCAGGATATCTTTTCTTAAAACATGTCCTTAATCCACGCAGAGTCCTGCCCCTCCACCAACAGTGAATTTGATTTGTGGACCGTCCCGCCCACACAGACCAGGGCCGAACAAGGATTATGGGTGGAGCATCTCCCGCTCTCCAGCATCAACGAAACCGGGCCCATCGAGTTCACCATCAGTAATGCGGATGCGGCCTATGTGAATTTAGCCCATACATACTTGTATGTGAAAGCCAAGATCGTCAATGGGGATGGCACCAGAATCGTTGACCAAGCAACGGTGGGCTCGACGAATCTCTTGCTGCACTCTATGTTTCAACAGGTGGACATTTTTCTCAGCGACAAACTCATCAGTCACTCAACCAACACGTACCCCTATCGAGCCTACATCGAGACGCTGAGGCTAAAAAATCTCAGTTGACAGCTGCTTTATTCTACCAGGACACAGCAGAGCACATGGGCGCATAGAACGACAATGCGGAATATAACAAACGGAAGGCTGTCACTGCGAACGGCGTCTCAGTGGATCTCATGGGTCGACTACACGCAGACATTTTCATGCAAGACCGGTACCTCTTGAACAAGATCCCTATCAAAATCCGACTGATACGGGTGCCTCCGACCTTCGACTTGATGGCCACTAACGTACAGGGGCATGCAGCTGACTATAAGATTGTCATCCAAGACGCAGTCCTGTATGTCCGAAAAGTGAAACCGAATCCAGCCGTTCAATTGGGACACGTCAAAGCCTTGGAAACAAAAGCAGCCCAGTACCCTATCCTACGTGTGCAAACCAAAGTGTTCTCTGTGTCTGCTGGAAATATGAGCGCCAACGAAGAAAACCTGTTCCTGGGGGAACTACCCAAGCGATTGATCCTGGCCTGTGTGGAAAATACCAGTTTCAGCGGAGCCTACCCAGAGAACCCGTTTGACTTTAAACATTTCGGCATCAATTTTGTGGCTCTGCATGTGGATGGACAACAGGTCCCAGCCACGGCCTTAACACCGAACTTTGGGTGCACGAATTTCATTCGAGCCTATCAGAGCCTGTTTACAGCCACCGGTCAAATCAACCAGGACGGAGGGAATATGATCAGTCGGGAGAACTACGCGAACTTATACACGTTGTTCTATTTCGATCTGACCCCCACCTTAGAGAACGACCATCAGCTGGCCCTGGCCAAGGAAGGCAATTTACGGTTGGAAATCCACTTTGCACGAGCCCTCCGGACAACATCATTCAAGTGGACAAGGCGCGCAACGTCCTGTGTGACTTTGCTACCTAACATGGATACAGACCAGATAATCACCGTGCTGAAGAATGACCCAGGGACACGTGTGGTCTTTCAAGGGGTGTTCGCCCGAGATGTGTTCCCATTAGACCGTATGTATCCTGCTGCTTACGTTCTCAACACGGACCCGATGGATCGGCCAGGTGAACATTGGGTGGGCGTGTACTTGACAGAACAGCAGGCCTGCCACCCCTCCATCCCGATTTAACATACTTCATGAATCAAGGCACAGAGACGTGGTGTTGGAACAGTCAAACGTTGCAAAGACTCACCAGTAGTGTGTCCGGACAATATTGCTTGTTTTACCTGTACCATCGATGCCGGGGAAGAACCTTATCTACCATCGTACTGATGTTTGACGAGTACCCCAAGGCCGAGGACCGAGATGTACTCGTATATGACTGGGCCGCCCATCATTTCAATGTACAAACCCCGTTCTGGGCTTAAGTTCTTTCAATGTGCAAGCCCCCTGTTCTGGGCTTAAGTTCTATCGATTTCAATGTACAAGGCCCCTCTTCTGGGCTTCAGTTTTCACGTGGTTGTTCTCACGTTGTTGTTGTTAGTTATTGTTGAATAAAAAACAAAATGAGATCTCACCAAAAAACCCCTGTCTTGTGTGTTTTCTATATGAGCATAATGCATGAAGGCTATAACAGACATGTGGGGTTTCGGTCAAACTGGCCTTGAACACCGTTGAGAAAGTAGCCAATCAGTGGCCTAGGATGGGGCCAAATGTAACCAATCAATGTCCAGAAACCAATGCAAGAGCACTGCAGTAAAATAGAGAGCCAACGAAATCAGCCCACGGACCAGGTACATGTTTTGGTCAAGGTTAAGAGCGGGCATTCCAGCACATCTTGTAGCAACGCCTGCCAAGCTTAGCGCTTCAACGCCCTGGTGAATTAGCCCTGAAGCTCTGATTTTCTAGATATTCCATGGAATTGACACTAATTCATTGAAATGTGGTGCCGCCCGTCAACGCCTGTCGTTACGCCTTAGCGCCCTAGCATAACGCCATGAGGCCATGAGGTAGACCGGTGAGAGAACAGCAACAACAAGGCCGCCATTTGGCGCTGCATCTGTCATATTCGTTCTTGCCCGTTAGATGTATTCTCGGCTGCTCTTGTCTAATCAGAAATCGCCATTTCAGAAGGTTCAATCTTCGGCCATGTTCGCTCTGATCCGTTTGTTCTAATCGTCGACGGGCAAGCCAGGATACCGTTGAGGCAGCATATCCTCAAACAGTTGTTTGCGCATTTTGATGGCATTTTCCAAGGCCTCGGTGGGTGCTAACCCCATATCCTCTTCCAAATGACGCTTGGTCTTCACGATGGACCTGTGCGTGGGGTCGCCTTTCATTTCAAACGGCAGCAGGCTATACCGTTTATAGATAGCCATGGCTGTTTTCCTGATGCAGGGGCGCATTTCGGTGTACGCCTGTTATAAGTTATCCTGTCCGCCGTATTCGATTACCGCAGCATAATTATAAATAGCTTCATGCACAATACGATCCCAAAATGTAGGTTCTTTCTCACTACCCTGGGATGTAGGCTGATTATCTGAGCTCAAGCTCTCTATATCAGTCTCTGTTTCGATAGACTCTCAGCAGTCTCTGTATCAGCATCCGCCTCAATGGACTCTTCGGGGTCTTCAATCCCATGGATATTCCTCTGATGTCGCATCTTATCGTAATGTCTGGTGCACTCAGAGCAAGTATAACCCATGTTGATGGTTGAACGTCGACTGTGGACGTTCTTGGGGTACGCTTGCTTTTATGGATAGTAACGGCAGCCAACGCCCAGCTTAACGCTTCAACGCCCTGGTGAAATAGTTCAGAAGCTCTGATTTTTATAGATATTCCATGGAATTGACACTAATTAATAGAAATGCTATAACGCCCATCAACGCCCGTCGTTACGCCTTAACGCCTTATCTTAACGCTTTAACGCGCTATAGTAACACCTTAACACTCTATCCTAACTCCTTGATGCATGTGTGGTACATCCATTTTATGGCAGCTCCGAGCTCTGTAGATTCTCGAAGGGCGGCTTATGATTGGACAAGATCAGCATATAATACACCTAACGGGCAAGAACGAATATGACAGGTATAACATAAAATGGGTGTACCACACATGCATCAAGGTGTTACGATAGGGTGATAAGGTGTTACTATAGCGCGTTAAAGCGTTAAGCTAAGGCGTTAAGATTGGGCGTTAAGGCGTTAAGATTGGGCGTTAAGGCGTTAAGATTGGGCCTTAAGGCGTTGAGACGGGCGTTAAGGCGTAATGACGGGCGTTGACGGGCGTCATCTCATTTCGATGAATTAGTGTCAATTCCATGGAATATCTATAAAAATCAGAGGTATTTCACCAGGGCGAATAAGGGTTAAGCTAGGCGTTGGCGGGCGTTTTTTGTCTATAAAAGCAAGCGTACCCCAAAAACGTGAACAGTCGACGTTCAACCATCAACATGGGTTATACTCGCTCTGAGTACGAACGCACGTTCACCAGACATTACGATATGATGCGACATCAGAAGAATATACGTGGGATTGAAGACCCCGAGGAGTCCATTAAGGCGGATGCTGATACAGAGGCTGCTGAGAGTTCATCGACTGATATAGAGAGCTTGAGCTCAGATAGTCAGCCTACATCCCAGTGAAGTGAGAAAGAACCTACCTTTTCGGATCGTATTGTGCATGATTCTATTCACATTTATGCTGCGGTAATCGAAGACGGCGGACAGGATAACTTACAACAGGAGTACACCGAAATGCCATGGCCATCAATGAACGGTATAGCCTGCTGCCGCTTGGAATGAAAGGCGGCCCCACGGCATGAAGACCGTCATGAAGCGTCACTTGGAAGACGATATGGGGTTAGCACCCACCGAGGACTTGGAAAATGCGATCAAAAATGCGCAAACAACTGTTTGAGGATATGTTGCCTCAACGGTATCCTAGCCTGCCCGACGACGATTAGAACAAACGGATCAGGGCGAACATGGCCGAAGATTGAACTTTCTGAAATGGCGACTTCTGATTGGACAAGAACAGCCGAGAATACATCTAACGGGCAAGAACGAATATGACAGTTGCAGCGCCAAATGGCGGCCTCTAATTGGACAAGAGTACTCGAGTTGTAAACACACCCAACGTGGCCCCCCCAGTTTGGGTATGATGTACTGGAGGGGATAATAAAATGATTGGCCGGTCATCCTTGTTGTTGTTGTTGTTGTTCTCTCACCGGTCTACATCATGGCCTCAAGGCGATATGCTAGGGCGTTAAGGCATAACGACGGGCGTTGACGGGCGTCACCGCATTTCGATGAATTAGTGTCAATTTCATGGAATATCTAGATAATCAGAGTTTCAGGGCTAATTCACCAAGGCGTTGAAGCATTAAGCCCGGCGTTGTCAAGCGTTGCTACAAGGTGACACCTCACACGACGCATTCGGACCACGGAGGTCCATCTCCACCTTCCTTCACAACCCCAAAATGCCCACTTTGGCTACTTCTCCTGCGAATGACGTCACCAACGACGTCACAGATAACATGGACATCCCTCAAGCCGTGAAACCACGAGAGCTTCAAGATGACACCTCACACGGTCCATTTGGACCACGGATGGTCCCTCTCTACCCCAAACACCTTCCATCACACCCATAAAATGCCCACTTTGGCTACTACTTCTAATGATGACGTCACCAATGACGTCACAGATGACATGGACATCCCTCAAGTCGTGGTCTACACCACGAGAGCTTCACACTGATACTCCACACGGTCCATTTGGACCAATGATGGTCTCTCGATCGCTCAAACACACCCCACCCACCCTCAAAATGACCACTTTCCTTACTACACCCCAACTGCGCATGCGCAGATTGACGCCGCTTCCATAGAAACACGCCAGTCTGACTCTACCCCACGAGAGCTTCACACTGATATCCCACACGGTCCATTTGGACCACGGATGGTTCCTCAATCACTCAACAGACCTCCACAAACCCCCAAAATGCCTGCTTTCTATACCACGGCCAGACTGAGCTTGCGCAGAATGATGGAAACGGACGATACATTAGTCTAGTCGGATGCTCCTCCACGAGAGCTTCAAAATAAAACCTCATACGACCCAATCGGACCACTATGCGTCCGCTAGACCCAAAACACCCACTCCAGCGCTACTTGCACAATGCGCATGCTCACAGTGACTTTTTCAAAAAATTTCATCGCATGGCTTCGAGTCCCATCGTGTTCTACAGCTCGATAGGAGAAAACAAGATGCCTCAACCCATACCGCAAATGTCCAGGAGTGGGTTACCCAGTGGGAAAAACATTGTCCACTTCGCCAGTATCGGCCTATCCACCCCATCAGACTTACCTGAACTTTTCACAAAATTTCACCCCTTAGCTTCAAGACCCCTCCCATCGTGTTTTGCAGTTCCGAGACGAGGAAAACAAGATGTCACAACTCCACAAGAAAAGAAAAAAATGACCACCCCTACCCCATACATGCATTCCCCGTATAGATTGACATGCAAATGTTCGAATCAGGGGAAATCACCCGGAATTTGCCCCACAGAGATTTCGCCTAGTTCGAGTTGTCTTCCTTGCCTCCAGATGGCAGCACGATCGATGCCATGAAGGGAATTCTCACAGCAGCGCCACCATTTTGTGTGTTTATGTTTTGCGGATCCGAGATAGACCGCTTAGCTTCGAGACCCCTCCCATCGTGTTCTACGTTAAGAGACAAGAAAAACAAGATGCCACAACCCATACCGCAAATGTGCAGGTGTAGGTTTCCCAGTGGGACAAACGTTGTCCACTGAGCCAGTATCGGCCTATCCACCCCATCAGACTTACCTGAACTTTTCACAAAATTTCACCCCTTAGCTTCAAGACCCCTCCCATCGTGTTTTGCAGTTCCGAGACGAGGAAAACAAGATGTCACAACTCCACAAGAAAAGAAAAAATGACCACTCCTACCCCATACATGCATTCCCCGTATAGATTGACATGCAAATGTTCGAATCAGGGGAAATCACCCGGAATTTGCCCCACGATCGATGCCATGAAGGGAATTCTCACAGCAGCGCCACCATTTTGTGTGTTTATGTTTTGCGGATCCGAGATATACATACACGCTCGACCATGGGGTCGGACTGATCATAGACTCGTCATAATAACATCATACAACACCTATAGGTTATCTTACTCCCCATGGATTTTATTATTACAACACTGGGCGCATATTGAGGAAGTGCATCTGGGGTCGCATTGACCTACTTATTTGTATCACGTTATGGTCATGTGACCAAGTATCCTGTTAAATTTTACCCGGGGGGACAAATAAGTAGGTCAATACGACCCCAGATGCACTTATACTACTACTGACAATATCAGTTGCTATGATCCAGTTGCTATGCTATGATCAACAGAACGTCATGTTTTGCCTTACTCCCAGGGGGTTGCCGAGCTGTAATATTGTGGGAGACAGATTTCGTCCTAAGGAGGCACATGTTGCCGGGGGGTTTTTTTCTGGCCGGCGGTAGGCACGCATTAACTGTCTTCGTCCCTTAGCATAGTCATATAGATGTAGAACTGTGATGATAGACGATGTCTGTTGACGGGACAATGGTCTATGACAGTCAGTTAAATGCATCTTCATTTTATCAAGCGAATTTCTACGTTCCCACTTCGAAGTGAGAACGTAGAAATTGGCTGGATAAAATGAAGATGGTTAAATGTCTGTAATATCCCGCTCTTCTAATCTCTTTCCAGAATACTCCAGATACACATTTTCTCAATAAACGAGCACGAATGCAACACTGCTAACGACCTGCTTCCTATGATGATAAGAGTGCGTTTGTGTTAGTTTGTAAATAATTTATATTCGTTTGAGGTACGAATTAGAATATAACAAACTCGTTTGAGGTACGAATTAGAATATAACAAACTTTATGCAGGGTGCGTTTATGCAGCATTGGTGTAAAAAATGCCTAAGTTATGTCCTACAATGTGAGTGCATATTGCGCTCGAGAGAGAGAAAAAAAATATTCTTGTATCGGGCCAGGAGATCAATTAACAAAACTTAATAGAGAAGTTAGCCTCGATCGGGTGGAAAAATAACCGATTTTACCGGCAAGGTCTATAATAATAACCGCAGCTATACGGGAGATATTAATAACCCTAGTTACGGTATATAATAATAACACCAGTTACAGTATAATAATAATCGCCACAGTTAGGGTATATAATAATAATAGCCTCAGTTACGGTATATAATAATGCAGCTACGGTATATCTCCCTAGCATAATCCGTGGCGTGTCCGACTCCTCTTCCTACTCTTCCCCCGCTTTACTCACTGCACAGCGGGTCGCATAGGTGTGGCGCAGGATAGGGTGGAGAGAGAGACCTGGGGTTTTCGCTACCTGAGATACCATGGGCCAGGCTTGCACCCTACAGTAGAATAGATCCACTGCGCATACGCGATGAGTAGTGGGCGATGAGTAGTATAGAAAGGGCACGCGATCTCTCTATCCCTATAAACTAATCCATGGCGGTGAATGAACCTATGGGGATGAATGAGCCATGGGGGTGAATGAGCACTCATAATAATAATAGCCCCAGTTACGGCAAATAAAAATAATAATAGGATAATATCCCAGTTACGGTATATAAAACTAATAGTCCCAGTTACGGTATATAATAATAATATCTCCAGTTACGGTATATAATAATAATAGTCCCAGTTACGATATATAATAATATCCCCAGTTACGGTGTATAATAGCCTAATAATAGTCCCCGTTACGGTACATAATAATAATAGCCCCAGTTACAGGATATAATAATAATATCCCAGTTACGGTATATAATGATAATATCCCCAATTACGGCATATACTAATAATATCCCAATTACGGCATATAATAATAATGGCCCCCGTTAGGGTATAATAATAATAACCCCAGTTAGGATATATAATAATAATAAAAATAATCATATAGTTACAGTTACGGTATATAATAATGAAATTCCCAGTTAGGATATATAATAATAATAAAAATAACCCCCAGTTACGGTAGATAGCTAGAGGTTCCCCTTTGACCCTTGGGTTGCCGCTCCGGCATGAAGCCTATGCTGGTCGTTTTTTTAAGCAAAAGCATACGTCTCTCCCAACCTCCCACCTTGCCTTGAGGGGGCACATTATTTAAGGGAAAGTGCTATAAAATGAATGTAGCAATAAGTGTCCTAAACAAAGCTGCGCATCTAAAATTATTAATTGCAAAGAGGCAATTTTCATTGTTGCAGTAGCCCAGTGAGTCAGGATTTATATAGCAATGAGTGACTTGCCAACACCTACAGCGTCCAACCAATGTGAAATACATGTAATTGTGAAGCATCAATTATTTCGAAACTGATCACAATATAGGAAAGATGCAAAACATACAAGAGGCACACCTATAATATACATGCTGTACTGTATAGAAGTTTCATGCATCTGCCTTCAGTAGTTTCCAAGATATGGAGTGAACAAAACTTGGACAGACACACACAAGCACATTTTGCATAGACACACACACAAGCACTAACCCACACCAAATCCTAATTAGATCACAAGGCCACTTAAATGAAGCTTCATCCAAGTTTGGTGAAATTTCATCCAGTAGTCCTCCACATATCTTGTAGACAAGAGTAGTCCTGCACATACATGTAACAAAGATGGACGTCAGAAACAGATGGATGCATGCGCGCTCACCAAAACATAATCAGATGTGGAGGCCATTCCAATAAATATTCCATCCAAGTTCCGTCCAGTAATTCGCCAGATATCTTACAGACCAGGCTTGTCTATACATGTAGAAGCAGATGGACAATAAACCCGGATGAATGCATGCATGCATACTTAAACCTAATCAGATCAGGAGCCTAATGCAATGAAGCTTCTATCCAAGTTCGAGAAAAATTCTGTCTGGTAGTTCTCCAGATATCCCGCAGACAAGGCCTGTATATACATGTACAAATATATGGACGGAGGGACATGAATGAATGCTCGCACACACACCAACACCCAATTAGATGAGAGGGCTATCCCAATAAAGCTTTCATCCAAGTTTGGTGATATTCTGTCTAGTAGTTCTCAAGATGTCTTGCAGACAAGGCCTGTATATACATATACGAGTAGATGGAAGGACGGACGGACACCGATGAATGCACGTACACACATCAAAACCTAATCAAATGAGGGGGCTATCCCAATGAAGCTTCCATCCAAGTTTGGTGAAATTCCATCCAGTTGTTCTCAAGATATCTTGCAGACAAGGCCTGTATATACATGTACCAGTAGATGGACGGACGGACGGACACCGGACACGGATGAATGCACACACACACCAAAACCTAATCAAATGGGGGGGCTATCCCAATGAAGCTTCCATCCAAGTTTGGTGAAATTCCATCCAGTTGTTCTCAAGATATCTTGCAGACAAGGCCTGTATATACATGTACCAGTAGATAGACGGACGGACGGACACCGGACACGGATGAATGCACGCCCACACACCAAAACCTACTCAAATGAGGGGGCTATCCCACTGAAGCTTCTATCCAAGTTTGAGGGAATTCCGTCCAGTAGTTCTCAAGATATCTTGCAGACAAGGCCTGTATATACATGTACCAGTAGATGGACGGACGGATGGACACCGGACACGGACGAATGCACACACACACACCAAAACCTAATCAAATGGGGGGGCTATCCCAATGAAGCTTCCATCCAAGTTTGGTGAAATTCCATCCAGTAGTTCTCAAGATATCTTGCAGACAAGGTAAGGGGACGGACAGACATCCATCCATCCAGACAGACATCCATCCAACCAGACAGACAGCACAAACACTAGATGTCTCCCCCCAACATAGTTGGGGGAGACATAATTAGGCTAATTAGATAATTCCGTGAGAAACCAAGAAATGTAAAACAGAAAAGTTTCGTACTTTACTGGACTGATAATTACATGTGCAAAACATTTATTGTATAAAAAAAACTACCTGATATATATGCCGTGTTCTACTTATCTGTATCATCTTCCATTAGATTTAACAGATGAAAGCATGTAAGTTACAATGAACTAAATATTTCCCGTCATCGGACAGGTTGAATATCTATACCCAGACCTTGAAAAGCAAGGTCTTTACTGTTTTCGTAGCAACAAATACAATCGCTACTAAGATTGACCGCAGACTCTCTGGCATCGCCTGTACCAAATTGAACCAAAGCATTAAACAGCAAAACTTGTAGAATACCAAACCCTCATGGAGTCAGTCATCATCCTCAAAAGTCCAGGCAAAATGCCATACCATAAAAGCATTGGAGAGCTATTACCCTTGCATTGGAAACCGTTGCAAGATTTATCTGAACATAGTAAGTACCTGACGGTGTGCAGGTAGGCCTATTAAGATTGTTAATAGCATTTTAGAATTAGGCAGTGGAAGACTGAATTAGAAGTACAAGTGTTTACGGATGACAACGTCTCTGTTCAGATTCGAGAGACAGTCGTCGAGATATCCTATCCGCCTTATCGAGCAATATGGAGTATCGTTTTTGCTCAGGTGGGAATCTTTCGGGTAGAACACCAGCCGATGTCCAGTTTACACATGGATGAAGAGTCGACAGATCACCGGAACGAATGGGGGTGAATATATATTAACATAAATAAAATGGATGGACGGACGGACAATGGACACTGATGAATGCAGACACACGCCAAAACCTAATCAAATGAGGGGCTATCCCAATAAACCTTAAATCCAAGTTTGGTGAAATTCCGTTCAGTAGTTCTCAAGATATCTTACAGACAAGGACTGTATATACATGTACAATTAGATGGACGGACGGACGGATAATGGACACGGATGAATGCATACAAACACCAAAACCTATTCAAATGAGGGGGCTATCCCAATGAACCTTCCATCCACGTTTGGTGAAATTTCGCCCAGTAGTTCTTCAGATATCTTGCAGACAGGAACTGTATATACATATACATATACAAGTAGATGGACAGACGGACGGACACCAGACATGAACGGACGCACGCACACACACCAAAACCTAATCAAATGAGAGGGCTATTCCAATGAAGCTTCCATCCAAGTTTGGTGAACCTCTGCCAAGCAGTTCAGATATCTTGCAGACAACGCCTGTATATACATGTAACAAGTAGATGGAGGGCCGGACGGACACCGGACACCGGACACGGACGAATGCACAAACACACACACACCAAAATCTGATCAAATGGAGGGGCTATCTCAATGAAGATTCCATCCAAGTTTGCTGAAATTCCGTTCAGTATTTCTCAAGATATCTTGCAGACAAGGCCTGTATATACATGTATAAGTAGACGGACGGACGGACACCGGACACTGTACATACACATGAACAAGTAGATGGACGCACGGACACCGGACACGGATGAATGCACGCACCCACATCAAAACCTAATCAAATGAGGGCTATCCCAATGAAGCTTCCACCCAACTTTGGTGAAATTCCGTCCAGTTGTTCTCAAGATATCTTGCAGACAAGGCCTGTATACACATGTACAAGTAGATGGACGGACACCGGACACGGATGAATGCACACACACACACACACACCAAAACCTAACCAAATGAGGGGGCCATCCCAATGAAGCTTCCGTCCAAGTTTGGTGAAATTCCGTCCAGTAGTCCTCGAGATATTTTGCAGACAAGAAAAGGGGACGGACAGACAGACAGACGGACACCGAACACGGATGAATGCACGCACACACACCAAAACCTTACTAAATGAGGAGGCCATCCCGATAAAGCTTCCATCCAAGTTTGGTGAAATTCCGTCCAGTAGTTCTCGAGATATTTTGACAAGAAGACAAAAAATAGGGGACGGACGGACAGACAGACAAAAGAGAGAGACAGACGGACACCGGACACGGATGAACGCACGCACACACACCAAAACCTTATTAAATGAGGGGGCCATCCTGATGAAGCTTCCATCCAAGTTTGGTGAAATTCCGTCCAGTAGTTCTCGAGATATCTTGACAAGAAGACAAAAAATAGGGGACGGACGGACAGACAGACAGACAGCACAAACACTAGATGTCTCCCCCCAACATAGTTGGGGGAGACATAATAATAATATATCCAGTTACGGCATATAATAACAATGGCTCCAGTTAACAAGGGTGAGTGAGTAGGATTTAACGTCGTTTTCACCATTTTTTTCAGTCATATCACGACGGTGCCTACATGTGCCAGCACACGAGAGTGTCCACAGTTTCTATTATCCTGGACACTGTTTGGCCGTACTCGGTATATAACAATAATAGCCCCAGTTATGGTATATATAATAATTAGTAGTTTTTCTTTTAAACCATATTTGAATGTTATCGCAGTCAAATCTCAAAGAATTGCACTGACAAGATTTCTAAATCGAAGTTGGTTGGTGGCACTAGCCATTAAATACAAAAATTGAGGATCGGAAATGTCATCATTGTGATTTGATTGAGAACGAATTCCATTTTGTATTAGTATGTCAACTTTACACTAATTTAAGGGCAAAATATATTTCAAAGTATCATTCCTACGAAGTAGGCTACAGATCGCAAATTGTCCGGTAATGAGTGAGTGAGTCAGTCAGTCAGTCAGTCCATCCGAATCCTTTCGTCAGCAAAATAAGGAGAACCGTTGGTATTAGAACCTTGATTTTTGGCATGAACGTGCATTAGGGCATTGTTACCAGCGAGTTCTGAGCTGACCGAATTCTGATGAAATTGTTTTATTATTATTTATTGATGGCTCAGCGAGTGCACTGTCATGCCCATCGGGAACCCTTGGCTGTATGTTTCACTGTATATATACCACAGTACAAAACCTGGTGGGATATGCCATCCTTAATTGTTTTGAGAGCTAGAGGTCACAGCAGTGTAGCTGGGTCACCCCCAATAGGCCTATAAACAGATCAGAACTAACAGTCTGATAGGCTTGGGATTCGAGAATGCAGTTAATACTGCCATGGTGTAATAATTAAATTGTTCTTAGAGGTCAGAGCAGGGGAAACAAAAATAAACAGATCTGTCTGGGAGTTAAAAAGAATATCACAACAGATAGTACCGGTATTACATTACACCATCGACAGTGCAGATTCTATGAGTGGTTGACGGTAATTTATTACCGTTGCAGGGGGCATTTGAACAACTGTCGTTAACTTGAGACACACACTTTTGCTATATACACATGTTTTGATTAACTGCTACATTATGAGAAACGAAATTAAACAGATATGTAATCAGTATTAAGAGGCTGTATTTAAGATGCTAAGTACAATCCTCAAATTCTACATTCATCAGATTGCCTATACCCAAAATGTGTTGTCTCATATATCTAGATAACAACGTGATGTAGAGATGCTATTTATTCGTCCTTGTACCGGTCATGCTCAGGAGAATGACATAGAATCATTATTATCTTATGCCGAGGTGTTGGTCTTGAGTTGAATTACCGTAAACTACATAAATGCTACCTTTCTACTATAGGTAGTATTTGTTGCATTGTTGGGAAAATAATGCGATTCAAAAAGTTGTTCTGGCCCTGGACAAGGGCACTGAAAACCATTAAAGAGATGTAAATGTATTTTCACACGTAAAGCCTGAAATCTACTGAACTTTTTTATTTTTAATCTGTTTCCTTTAGTTAAAAAATTGTAAAATTAAATCGGCGATCGTTATTTATTTTTGGAATGAAGGCGCATTAAGAGACTGTTACCAACAAGTTCTGAGCTGACCTACTTTTGATGAAAATTTCTGGTGATTTTTGATGAAAATCACTGGTGATTCTGACTTGGGTAGTGCCCATCTTAATATAGGCAGGATTTCAATTGGGGGTGGGGATTTCCAAGAGTTCAGTTCGCGTCAAAGTCCTAATGCTTACCCTACTTCGTAGGTCCTGTGAGGCTGGTCACACTTCTCATGTTCTCATGTTTTTCGAAATATCGAAAAAAATGATACAATGAATATCTAATGACACCTGCACAATTGTAAATGAAAGTACTGATAGTACTGATGTCGGGTTGCCTCCGCATTCTTATGCCATCAGATTGCATTCGTCCTACAGTCAGATATAGGCCTACCCTATGATTGCACCGGGGGTTAATGCGCGGCGCGCGACTACTGCCCTCATGGCTCTCGGCAAATCAGCATTCTGCTTCTAAACGGAGATTCAGCATGTCACAAGACATTTTCCCATGTGGTCTTGTGTAATAATTTAGTATAAAACTTGTTAATTGTTTTACAACATGTACTGGATGCATTTCCCATCTCCCGCTTATGCAGATTTTGCATACGCGAATCTGCATACGCGAGAGATTGCAGCCAGTATATCTGAGATACATCCTCCCAGGGTTGATCAAAATCGTTAGACCGAATGCGCATGTGCGCGGGTTTTCCTGCACAGTGCAGTCGGAGGGTGTTACACGGACTTTTAGAAGGTTACAAACTCTGACATTGGGAGAATGGATCTACAAACTCTGGGTTTCCGTTGATCCATAAACTTGCAAGGCATAAACACCTAGCTCCAACCTCTTCTGCATTGCTATAAAACCTGGAATCTGCGCCTGTCTGTGCAGTGATCTGAGACTTCAGCTGGTCAGCTACTGGTTCGTATAATTTCACTTTGCCCTATTTTTTAACACAGGGGAATATTTTGAACTTGTGATAACTAACATAATTTTATGAACTATATTTTCCCAGTATTGAAAAAAAGTGTCATCATGCTTAGAATAATGTATAATTTGGCAAATATTACCTGAAAATATGCCAGCTGTTAAAAATACGATCCTGGGTTAAAAGATACGGCAAAGTGAAATTATACGAACCAGTAGCTGATCAGCAGAAGACACGGGTCACTGCACGCACAGGCTTTTCTTTGTTCTCTCAATAATGGCGAATTGGTTGTAACATTTGTAATGCGATTTGTAAAAGTACATAGCTCACTGGTAGCAGGAGTCTGGCCAACTGTGCTTGTTGAATCTGTCAATTTATTAAATGTTTGCCAATACTTTTGAGGAGTATGTAATCAGAAATTCAAATGCCAAATTTCAAGATTTTAACTCTGGTATGTACAGTATACCTGATATCTGGTAAATTAAAGCAAGATTATTCAAATCCAGGATTGTCATCTCCAAGATTTTTAACTTCAAGGTATTCAACTCTCGAGACCCGTGAATTTGACAACAAAAATCTCAATTCAAACAACAACAACAAAAACAATTCGTGTTACATAGTTCCTCGCGAAAAGTTGATTATGTCACACCTAGACTGGCGTCGGTACACACGTTATGATTTATAAGTTGTGATGAGCGTATGCAATAAAGAATCCTGACTAACGTATCTAAAATTCAGTAGTCTGATTGTTTGCTGTTTTCTATGGTTGGCCATCCCTGCCAGAATTCGTCATTTACAGGATGCCTGTAAATAATATATACCATGGTATAAAATGCCAAGCCTGCCATAATTCGTATGTACAGGGTGCCTGTAATTGCCAAGCCTGTCATAATTCGTATTTACAGGATGCCTGTAATTATTTTGTACCATGGTATAAAATCGCCAAGCCTGCCACAATTCGTATTTACAGGATATCTGTAAATGCCAAGCCTGCCATAATTCGTATTTACAGGATACCTGTAATTAATTTAGCCGTAAGTCGTAAATTTACGCCTTCTTATCATTTCCACCAATGATATGCGCTTTTACAAATTTGGTGCCGGGTTTTACGCAACCTCCAAACAGGGCTATCTCCCCTCCTGTCAGTCGATCGACCCTGCCCTCAGTAAATTATACAGGGGGGCGAAACATT